>JAGVSQ010005751.1:0-17273 GCA_022683975.1 Rhyacophila evoluta
CAAGTTCGAAACAAAAAGGGACCCGGGCAACGCCGGGTACTGATCAGCTAGTACATCATAAAATACACGTCTCTGTCCCAAACGATGAAAATAGTATGGTTATTGTCTTCTTTGATGTATACACATGACTGTACTAGTTTTAGTATTAAAATATCAATGTTTAAATAAATACTATCATCATTATAATGTATATATAGTATACAGTTGTATCGAACATCATACCGTTTCGACACCATTCATTATCAACACTATGATAATAGACAAGACGGGTTTCGCAACCGAAATACTTATTGATAAAACAAATTTATCTACTGAAGTATAATTTATTCTGATGTATAAAATTATAGTTATTCATGTCCGTTGAAATTATAAATGTACTACGATATTTAATATACAGTGGAAACCTCTTAACATGAAACCGAAGGTACTGAAAAAATTCTCTTAAACGAATTTTGTGTTAAAAAATAGATGCAAAAAAAACTCAGCAATATTTCTCACCAAAATCTGGGTGACTAGCTGCCAAGGCTAATTATTTTTTTTTCTAAGCTGGCTCATGTTTTTGTCTCGTGTTCGAAAAAGTTGCAGGTCTAGTAAATAATAGATTGAAAAGATCTGAGTGATGACCCGGCTGTCAATACATTTTGGTCGTGTTAAACGATTTTTCTTCACATGTTAACAGACAATATATGTATAAAATTACATGGATTTTGTCAGGACCGAGTATTATTCCATACTAACTGATTTTTCATATTAAGCGTTTTCATGTTAAGGGTCCATTGTAATATTTTTTTGAATCTGTGAAGACATTGTCTTTATATTGAGGTAGATTTGTATGCTCAATTTCTGAAGTGGATATCCTCATACTGTGTAGATCCGTATGCTCCACTTTTAGAGCGGTCACAGTAAAAAAATTTTGGCGTGTATTATTGTATTTTTAAAATGAAACGTGCAACAATATTATTGGCAAGTGGGGGAAACAAATTTTATTGACATATTTTATTATTATATGTATTCCGTTTCGACTAAAGTAATATACTATTTTGGTAAGTGGCTTACAAGAACCGAGAAAATTCGGTTAAATAACTTTATTATGTAAAAGAAATTGAGTCTATAGTAATCAAGTAACTAGAAATGACATTTATATAAAATATTGTTGAGTGGATAGAAAAATTATTTGAAACTTTTTTTAACTTAAATATATTTTCTAAGAAAGCTTATTACTGCTTAATAATAAAAGTTTGTTACAAACACGTGTTCCGGACTGGTCCATGTATGCCATGTGTATTTCCACAAATTACCAGTAACGAAAAATAAATACAACACGAGTGAAACTTTCAGACATTTTATAATCCTGAAAAAAAATCCGACCTGACGTTAATTCAGGCTATTTTTTATACACTCGCTAACATTTAACGCACATTTGCGCTCTAAAAAGGCAAAACAAAAAAGAGCTACCCTGCATCGGACGTTGTAATATGTACCCCAAAGTGCCAGATTTTTTTAGTGTAAGCATCTTAATTCAACAAAAAAAAAAAATACAACACCCAACACTTGTATCTGGATAACAAAAAATGAAAACGGAGTAAAAACGGTGAAATTTTTTATAACCCTCAAAATGCGGTCTGAATTTAATTTAAAATTTATTGCGAACACTTTTTAATTTTTTCCCGGAGGTATCATTTAATTTTGCACAGTTCTGGCTTCCTTTCTACGTTTCAAATACATTATGATTTTACATCTCTGGATGAGATTTTATAGCAAACGGTTAAGTTCGAGAACAATTAAGTAATTACTCAATTGCTTACGTTTTTCGTGTCATTAGTTTGTTTCAATCACTCTGCTTTCGTATGGACGTACCCTTAGAGTGCCTCTTGTAGGGTGCCATTTCTTTATTGAGAAATTAAATCATACGTATCAAATGTTGTATATATGTGTTTTACTGGAAAAACCTTTGTGTTAGTATTAAAATTCAATTGATTTCATTAGTTTCGTATTTACTTTAATCTATTCAACTTTAATTGTGGACTATCTTCTGAGGTTTCGGTTTTACCCGTTATAATAGTTACTTAAGGACTGAACTGTTTAGACTGAAATATATATTTTATTCTAAACAGGTCAAACTTGAGTCGACAGTAGCGGCTTATATTTTTGTTTTAGTAAATCATTGAAACATAATTTTCCTACCAGAGATTTCACCATTTCCTACAGTGTATCATTATGTGGTATTACTGGGTTTTATCGGCGTTTTATTTATACAATAGAATTAAGCTTACTCAATCTATTTGATTGATATGCTTTTGAAAACAACTCTTTGATTCAGAAAGTGGCGTTTTAGAAGTCGCCAATTAATTGTATCTACTACATCCTATAAACAGTAGTTTGAAACAGTTTATATTTTAAAATAAATCATCTTAATCCTCACATTTATTCAATGTCCATGTACGATGGTTTGTTTCAACATTTGTCTTACTACCAAATCTCGCGAAAAATCGTATGTCAAAATAAGCTTTTACAATTTGAAGATATACTATCGTCCATTTCCGGAGCAGACATCTTCATACTGTGAGTATCCATATGCTCCATTTTCGTAGCAGATATATAGGAGTAAATATACGTTTAAAATTCTAAATTATTTAAAACTGGTAAACTTCACACATGTAAGTTTACCAGTTTTAAATAATTTAGAATTTAAAATCAATTTCCATGAAGCACCATCAGCCAAAAATATCAATTAATTAAATGTACATTTGATTAAGTTTATGTTGTTATATTATACCCACGTTCGCTCCCAAAATGGATCATATGGATCTACAGAATATGAGGATATTTACTCCGAAAGTAGCGTATATGAATCTCCGCAATGTGAACACATGCCATGACATTTAATTATTCAAGAGAATTGTTTGTTAGGCAATTGCTCAATTCAATGGTTGTTCAGTTCCACTTTTTTGGATTTCTTAAATCTGACGGATGTGGCAATTTAACCCGCGTGCCCGGATTACGTACGGCTAACCTACGCTATCGGGGCTAATTAGAATAAGAAGTTTGGAGAAAAAGTATATTATATTTCCTAAATAATTTTTTACAGTATATTAAAAGGTAGGTGCAAGAAAGTTACTTATCAGTATAGTAGGATCCCTGAGTCGCTTATACACCATTTATAAAGTTGAAATGATCAAAGAAACATAACATACAAATGCTTATGGTTTTTTATATCTGCCGCAGGATAATATAGCACGAGCCGGGGTATAGCGTGACATTATCCATCGGTAACATGTAATTATCCTAAATTGGCTCATTCCGCAGTCGATGTCGTGTCTGTTGATCCCCCTGACAGTCGAGGAGGGGGCGAAGCATTTACTTACGCCGGTCCTGTCTTTGCGTACTGTACGACAGATGGGTCCAACATAACACGGTTCAATGAATTGATATTGCTTCGGTTTACCAATATAACCTAAATTAGCTTGCTTTCTCTCTGCATTTAATGCATGAACGGGATACGCGCGGCTTGAACTTGGATATGTAATCACGATGTTAATTTCTAATGATATTGGTTTTACGTCTATAATACCGGCGTATGTTAACCATTTCAGCTATATTTACGTACATCGAACAACTTTACATGTAGTATATTAAATTTCAAACAGTAATTATCAGTAAAAGAAACGTTTTTTTAAAACCAAATATGCGGGATTATTTGGTTATGTAATTGTCATATAGTGAATTTTTATGAAAACATATCCTTACATTGCGTAGATTCTTATAATCCATTTAAGGCGTGGTATTTTCATATTATGCTCGACGTTCTGAGCGGACATGGTAAAACATTGATTAAAATACATTACAGTTAAATCCCGATATAGCGAATATCGAATTAATTAAGTATCCAGTGTAACGAACTGTTATGGTGGATCGAAAAAATAGCTATTTTACATTCATTGTAATGAAATTTTAGTACAACGAAACAAAACGGGCGGACTATGAGGTTCTTTATAATGGGATATGACTGTAATGCTTTCGCGACAATGCGACAATCATCCTCCATTATTCGGAATAATGTGTAGCCATACACCACAATTAGCTTCGCCGTCATTTTGGTAACTTGAATACTTGTAATACTGTAATTAATATACTTCTAATTAATATATTTAAATATGTGTGTGGACGGACTATGCAGCCACTAAATACTATCCATAGAATTACTGGATGCAGCTATGACCTGAAAGGACGCAAAAATACTAGCGGGTGAAGGGGATTCTTGAAGGCGGTACGTGGTGTAATGGTCCACATAGAGCTGATTTGGAATAATAAGAAGAAGACGTTGACAAGAGCCTCATGATGAATAGCTTGAAAACGAAGGTCGGCCTGTCCTACATCTATAAAAAAAGTACAGGATATTAAAACGCGATGAGCGTAAGCAAAAATTATTTGCGTATAGATAATTGCGTAATAATTTGGCGTATTATAAAAGTTTGTCGGCATAAATTTACTCTATGTGCCAAGGCGATACGAAAATTGAAGAATGTAAATAGTATATTTCCACAATAAAAATGCTATTGTTATTTCCCGAGCCATCTCCAGTTCAATTTGTACCATGCCCATGTATTTCCACAATGTGAAAGCTTAAATTGCAATCGGCACTGTAATTTTTAATTTTGAAAATCCTTAATAGATAGTCGCGAGCTTTTAATCTACGATATCTGGTAGAAAAGCAGGCGTTAACTGTTCGGTCATCGAGGTGATGAGAACTTGACTAATAAAGAAATAAATTATTTACGCCTTGACTGATTGGTTGTATTGTTAGAAATCTAGAATACGCAGTGTTAAAGAAGCAAAGAAAATTGAGTAGTTGGCCATTAGTTTTGTGTTTTATCTAGTGTTTCATGCCACCGATTAATTAAATTTAGTTTCTGTTCTGCGGCAGACGAATTTAATTTAGTTTTAATTAATGGCGAAAGGCCGAGCGTGTTTTTTTAATTATTCAAATATCCCGTTCGTGGTGGTGATGCATAGATAAACGAATTCGTTCGCACAAGCGTCATTGCCACCAATTAGCTCTACGATAAGTCTTGCGATACCACTTGTTTGTATCCGGGACACAATTTATTTAATGGCTTTCCTAGTTTTCAATACGACTTCAAACAACTTTATTATCAGTTTATTTTCGGATAGTACTAAATATCTAAATTTGTCTAATACGATACGATCATCCTTTCCATTATCTGCTATACACCCCCATATATCCGCATTAATCACGACATTGCATGAATTAACATTCATCCAAATAAAATAATTGAGTTCTTACTTATGGTGTTTTTTTCTTCGATCATCGTAGCGTGTCACGTACGTGAAAAATAATCTGTCAAGCCGTCTTCACATTGCGGAGATCCGTATACTCCACTTTCGGAGTGGATTTCTTCACACTTGGTGGATCCATATGCTCCACTTTGGGAGCGAACATGGTATAAAAAAAAATACTTTGTACTGTAGACAGTATCTGTTCTATAGCTCTAGCAGTTGATTGAAATAAGCGTACTAAGCAATCTGACTTGTACATAAGCTAAAACATATTTATTTCAAGTGTGAACTATTTCAAATTTGTAAACTTCTGTATCGATCGTTACTCGTCATTCTAGTGGCACCTGCTTTACGTGAGTAGGAACATTCACGAATCTGTACACGGAATTCCTATAGAGCGTTTGACTTTGATGTTTCCTCTGTGAAATGGTAAAATGTACAAGCATCTTTAGAATTATGGCATAAGGAATACATCCGATTACTTTACAGTATTCCCTGTCCAAATGCTTTTTTTTAAAAACATCATCTTTTACTTCCACAAATTTTCAGTCATATATTCAAAATTAATGAGACTCGATGAGGCTCCAAACAAATCGTTATTTCCGACTGGATTTTGTTATGTTGGTATTAGTAGTAAGGTAGAACCTCTCGTGTAGCCGATGCGTTACCGTGTGCGATTCGGAGCCGAAGATTGCTGGTTTGATTCTCAGGTCTGCTCGTTTAACAAATATCTTAACATGTAAGACTGGATGATCATTGTGCTACTGCCACTTCTCTTGAAAAAAGGTACTGTCAAAATAAGTATTAAAAAATCGGACACCCATGTATTCAATTGTGGTATACTTGTCTACCCGGTAGCGTGGTTGGTAGGGTGTGCGCCTAATAATCTGTGCTATGCGGGTTCGATTCCCCATCAGTCGGATTTTAAAAATGGAAAAATGCAGGACTGGATGAGTTTACATTATGAGAAATTCTCGTGAACAATTATCTGTCGTTTTCCCATTACAGAGATCCATATTATCCACTTTCAGAGTGGATTTGTATGCTTCACATTTGGAACGAAGATGGTACTAAGAAAAAAAACGATACTTAAAGTGATCATTTTCACACCGATAAAGTCCATATGCTCGAGTTTTGGATTGGACATGGTAAAAAATAATCGTAAAACCATGGTCAAACAAAATCTACACAGTGTGAAGATATCCACTCCAAAAGTGGAGTATATGGATCCCCGTAATGTAAAGACGTCTTGATAGATTATTTTTCACGAGAATTGCTCAACCCAATGAGGATCCAGTCCTGCGATTTGCTGACGATTGATACTAATCACAAAACAATATTATCCGTGATACTGTAAAGATTTTTCAAATGCCTCACCTTTAAAGAAGACATCGCCAAGAAATGCCCACGAGTGATTTGTATTTGTATTGTAAATCACAAAACAGAGATAAAAAAAGAAAATTATAAATTCCTAAATGTATCGAGATGAAAATCAGTTTCCATAGAAGAATCAGTAAATATTGTTCTTGTGAACTATAACTAGTACATTCCAATTAAAGAAACGTGTTTTAATATTTAAATACGTTTAAATTAGTTATTTATTGTCCAAGGTTTCGCAAAATAAGCTAGACTCATATTTAATTTATACAATATTAAATATTTACTTTGAAATAATACTTACAATTTCCTATATTCAACACCGGAAATTGTTGACTATATCTTGCAAAACTTTAATTTTATTGAAATATTCATTATGAACGGAATAGGAATTAAAATAATATTTACATTTCGGATCTGGATTTATTAACTCGAGATAATGACATTTAATAAGCGACTCCAATCTGTTTGTAAATTTTCATCTTCTGAAAATATTTAACTTGGAAGGCATTAACTTAGAATTTTAATTAACATTAAAATGTTTTCACGGAAACTTTCCCGTTTTTCAAGTTTTAGAAGACACTCGTTTGGATTCTGGCGATATTTAACATTCCTTGTTGCTTATTGTGCCGTTAACTATTAACGTTTATTTTGTTTTTCTTTCTTGCATTTTCTTCGAATTCAAGGATTTTGTCATACCGCCCGTGTGCACAGCTGAATTTTAAATACCGTAACACAAAATTTTAATATGATTCACATCCACATGAGTTCAGTATTACAAGATAGAAAAATTGAATGTAAAAATCAAGGACTTCTTCATTTTTTTTTACTGTTGTCCTCTCTCAAAGTGTACATATATGGAATTGAACAGTATGTAGATGACTACTATCTACTATGCGCTCAGTATCCACTCGCCCCGTTCTTACACATGGTCTTTATCAGGCGTATCCCGTGTTCTTAATTTGACGGGAACGTCCCGGGAGTAAATATAAATTACCCAAGATTTCGGTTACTCCGCAATCAAGTGTGTTGTTAAAAGAAATAGAATGAGAAAAAATAGTGACTTATTTGGTCAAGCAATTTATGTGAAGAGATCATCACGCTCGCAGTATGACGCTGATTTTTTTTTAAAAGCAATAAAATTAGCACTTGTAAACGAGTTGGATGGATCGATGGGTCCAATAGCTGGTTGGACCGACTTGAGTAATTCTTTCCGCTCCGTACACATTATTGGATATTCCCACAGAATGTGATTAGGATCTTGTTCTGGACAGCCACAGCGACATGTTGGCTGCTTAACGAGGCCAAACTAAGACAGCTTAGAGGCAATACCACCGTGGCCTGTAATAAATTGGCTGCTGAAGTGGACTGGAGTCCGCTTGGTTATCTCCATGCGCCATTTAATATTTGGAAAAAATATTTGAATTTACATTTCTCAATCCCCATATTTTCTTTGAAGAGATCAAATTGAGCTATTAATATATCCGAAATTTCCCAGTCTTAAAACATGGCCTACTTTATAATTTTTTTATATTTTTATAATATAAACGAAGTAATAAAAGAATCACTAGCATGCACAGTGTATCTTGTCTTCATACTACGATTTATCGATGGCTACAGCCTGAAGCCATCAAAACTTCAAATCATATTCGCTTAAAAGATGTCGAACTTCCAGCGAAATGCGTCCATAAAATTGTGCGAACGTTATCTAAGTTTAAGTTTTAAAAAGTTTGATTATAAAAATACAGTAGATAAGCTAGACCAACTGAGCATTTGCTATAGCCCTGCATTTTACGAGAAATTTTCTGAATCTTCAAAGTAATGTGGTGAAAGCAAAATGGTAGTTAATAAATTTAACACTAAAGAGTTATTGCATCCCACAAAAATTTTACTACTTTCAAAGAGAGAGTAGTATTACCACTACATTAGACTTTTTATTGAGAATCGTCTAGTAGGTGTATAAAAAAATATTTGAATATTTTTATGCGGTTGGCCAAAGTGTCTAATATTAATAAAATGAAAAATACCTTGCATATTTTCAGTAATATTATGTCACCCTAATATAAAAACAGTTTTACTGCGAAGAATTCGATGTAGTTAAGCAGAAAACGTCCAAGACACAAGTAACAAACAAGAGAAAAACGCGACTGAAATTTGAAAGAAGCAAATCATTATTTAGTATGAATTTTAATATTTTTTATATTTTCGCCCAAAACAACAGTATTCTGAGCTTTGAAAATAAATGCCTGCGGCGGATTCTGGGCATACGGTGGTATGACTGTTCGAAATGAGAAGATAAGAGAATGGACTATGGAGCCAGTTATCATTGACAAAGTGAAGTTGCGACGCTGGACCTGGCCCAGCCACATAATGCAGATGCCTCAAGAAAGTCTGAACCAGACCTGCTTAGTCTTTAAGCCGACCGGCTGTCGGCGTCCCGGAAGGCCGCTAAATACTATCTATATAATGTATTCGGCGGAGTTACGGGATGCAGGTATGACCTGGGAGGACGCAAGAATACCGGCGGGCGACAGGGATTCTTGAAGGCGGCACGTGGTGCCCATATGCTCCACTTAGGGAGCGAACACTAAAGAAGAAGAAGAAGAATATTAAATTTAAATACTTACATGGCTAATACTTTATCTTTCCTGATTATTAGATAATTGAAAAACGTACTACTTTAAAAGTTATTGAATGTTTTGTGGGTGCTTATCAAAATTTTCATTGTTTCGTATTTGGATTTTTATTAATAATATATTATTATTTTCTCATATAACCTTCGAACTGGTTATATTTAGTCTATTTTTGTTTATAAATAAAACAATGTATCCACACATTAAAGTACAATAATAAATATGTACATTTATTGAAAAACACGCGAATGTCGCATTATGATAATAATTCTAATTTAGAATTGGTATGGTCAAAAATTTATTTGTGTTTAAGTATTCTTATATTTAAACTTCAAAGGCGAATGTTTAAATCACCTGATCGTTTTGTAGTGTTAGTATGCGGCTTAGAAAAAAACAGCCATTACTTTTTCTGGGAGTATATTTTGATTGGGTGTCTTCTTCATATTAAAGTATTGATGTTTTCGAAACATTTTATGCAATAATATGAAGAAAAAAAAAACAATTTGTGGCTTGGACGTCTTCTGCTTAACTACATTCAATTATATTTGCGATTCGATAAAACATAATATGCCCTTTGAATTCAAACGCGTCGCCATATTTTTTCTGACGATTTCTGCACTGCGTCCCCTTGATGTAGTGACACGTAACCTTGCGATCGCGAGCGCGTTGACTTATTTACGTGATCCATGAAAAATTACAAAACGAGAAATACACTCAATAAATATGTTATAAATAAATCGTAATTTAGGAGCTAAGCATTATATACATATTCGATATTTTTTTTATTATACCAGATATTCAAGATCTGGTAGATCAAGGAAGTACACATAGTTGGTTATATCATACTTGCATATTAAAATAAGTTGGGCAAATAAGAAGATCTCGCATGATTGATGATATAAAGAGTGCTTCCATAATCTAAAATCAAGTTTTTAGGCTACCTTAAATGCTAATGAATTAAAAGCACAGTACGTATAGAGTCTCTAGCCTCGGCGTTTACTACTTCATTGATAATTGTGGTAGTAAATACCGAGGCTTAGAGCTTAGAGGTTTCTTATGCTTGAGGGTCAATTTTATATGTGCTGTTTTACCCTTCATTTCTTATCAACTTCTTCTTGTCACTTACCTACTTCTACCAGTAAGGCGACGATATATTATATAATTATTATGGTACTTCTATCTGAAATCACATATGTTTTTTTTTAAGAAAAATATGCTCATACTTAGTTGTTACTGGTTATAAATGTGAATATAAATAAAACTATGATTTTATTTCATGTTAAAAAAAATTCGTGTTAAGTCATATTCAAAAAAAATAACTCACTAATGTTTTCTATGTCGACACTTTCGACACATGTGACTCAGAGCTCGAGGACAGACTGAATTTTGATAATTGGCATTGCCGTTTCACAAAGACATGCAGTACTTAGGAATTATGGTTTTGAAAATTGTAGATTTAGTGAAAAAGGGTAAAAATATCTGGGTGACGATACGGCTGCCGATAGTAGATATGTTTTGTTCATTACAGATGCTGAATATTTTCATGTTAAGCGATTTTTTTACTATAATAGAAAAAAAATTAGAAAATACATATTTTTTCCGGGACCGCAACATTTTCATCTTACCCGATTTTTTACGTTAAGCGTTTTCGTGTAAAACGATTTCTACTGTATTATATTTATAATTAATGATATCATATTTATGAGTGTATTGGCTGATTTTCATGGTTGATATGAGTAATACGAAGTTAATTTTCCGTCCATCCGTCAACTTTCTTATCTTTTTGAGATGTAAAAGTTAAGGCTTTTTCAATCCTGTTTTACAGCGCATCGAATAAAAATTCTTTATATCCAACATTATTATCCAAGTATGAAAATAAAAAAAGCTGTGATTCTGAAACTATGATATTATTTTAAGATGTTCTCGAAACACTCGTAACATTCCGATCAAATGAATAAATTGTTTTATACTTAAATATGCCGCAAATATGTCAGTGTTTCTAAACGAAATTCTGGCGCGGGGATAATAAAAGTTTACGCGATTTGTGACGTGTATTCAGAAATAAATTTAAAAAATACTTAAATACAATCCAACATAACTTTGGAAGATATTGCCTAATTTGAAGAAGGGAATTCTATCGTAAAATACACATTATTACATAAAGTATTATATTAAAATCACTGTCTATTACTCCAATGAACAGCACTGTTTACTACTCTAAGCAATTATCGATATCTTACTAACACTTTTGAAGATGTTGAATAAATTAATTTAGGAAATTTATATTATTTTGCTCCGCGTATGGAGCGGATTTGGCAGAAATGTATTTTATTTTTTACTACTTTCGCACCGAAAGTGGAGCATATGGATGTACACACTGTACAGATATCTGGAGTATATTGACTGTGGAAAGGAAAACGGACGTTAACTTCATTTTTTCAAAAAAGATTTCATTCGGTAATCTGAGTGTGTACAACTTAATACACGTTCCATCAAAAGGATGTAAGCTGGAAATGCCGAGTTAGTGTCTAAATTTAGCTTTGAAAGTTGAATAAAGAATGAGCTATGAAATTTGCGACTTGGAAAAAAGGCTTCCACTTAATCAATTTTATTGATTTTTCTTAAATATATTATTAAATTAATATAATTTTGAGTAAATAAAATACCAGTTTTAGTCGTCAAGCACTTCAAGGTTGTTTAATGTAATATTTTGACTTTGGCTCAAAATCATCAATTAACGTTTTTTATGCATTCTGTAAAATTTGTTATATGCGGCTTATGCCCTTTTTTATTTCTATAGTCAATATGGATTTCCGCAATGCGAAGACATGTATTTACAGATAATTTATTTTCGTCAATAGTACAACAATAGGAGTCCTGCATTTTCTGATTTTTATCGGATAGATATGGGAATCAAACCCTCTGTTGCAAGTCTCGCACGATAACCCCTACGCCAACTTCAGAGACATGTTTTAATATTAAATGTATCAAAAGAAAAAAAATAAAAACGGAAGATAAATGAGACTTCCGTCAAAACTTTTTAGGGCCTTCACATCCGTTGCGAGATTCAGTCCTATTGTAATAATTAACAAAATAAATCTTCTTCAAATTTCATCAGCGAAATTAAAATTATTTCAACAGTTTGTACTACTTTCATTATGTATCATTTCTTAAATACCAAAGAAAGACAACACACGTGTCACAATAAATTTAACTGTAATGTTCTGTGTTCACTAATAAACCAATGTTTTATTGTATGTATTATATTTTTGACTGATGTCTATTATTCAAGAGAATTTTATTTCTTCTGTCATAGACTGAGGTTAAATTTACTAAAATAATAATATGATTTTTTTGCAGTATAAATACATACATATCATAAATATATCGTAAACGCAAGTACGTAGATATAAAACCGTCAGATCAAAATGAGATGAAAAAAAAATCTTTACGTATAAAAAATTTACTATCTCTCCGCACAAGAAGTGTTGTTAATACGGAATTTTAATATAAAATATTGGATGACGTTATTTTCAAAGATGTTTTTTTTATGTTCAAAGCAGGCCCTTTATATGCAGGGTGAGTTATTTACTAACTTGAAGCCTGACAAGAACATTCGCTGCATTTGTGACGCAAAAGAATATTACTTACTTTAGAAGGGAAATAGTGACCGATTTCAACGGAATGTAAAAATCTTTAATTGTTCCTCAGCAATTTTACACTTAGCTTTAATATTTGAGCCAGTTTCTGGGGTAATGATTTTTTTATTAGGTCTTTGAAATTTAAACGAATTCTTCGCAGATCATGGTATGCCACGCCTCATAGAATGTAGAGAAATGGTGGCTTCTTTGATGACTCAGCTTGCACTTGTGCGAAATGCAGATATTTTCTACAAATAGTATTTTGTTTCTTCCCATACTTCATCCGGCGATACGTAAATGCAGCTCAATTTCTTTTTTGTTTATTTCGGTCTAAATTTTAAATAGAGATTTGAGATAAGGATAAAATATATATGATTTTTAAAAGCGGCTTTTGTCATTTCTGCTAGTGGTCAGAAAGATAGAATTGCAACATTTAAAAAAATATCCCTGCCATCTTTACTTCTTCTTGGTCTTCATTAGGTTGTTGTGTAATTAATTCGTCCACTAAAATTAACGAAATTGTTATGAGGGTTGATTTTTTAAATGCCGGGAGGTATTTATATGGCGGGACCCAGAAGGCTGGCAATCTTTTTGAAACAATCAAAACCTAATAAATCTTTTATAATATTTCACTATGATTCCATGAGATGTCATTGTGCGTTTCAAATATTAGATTATTTAAAACAGTCGAACTTGACTAGATATTGAACGTAAGGTACCGCGCGTAAATGCGCTCTTTTTATGGCTGGCCTGCTGTGTACGAGATTATAGAGCGCGTTAACGCGTTTATGGCATATAACCGGTCAATATTGATTTCGGAATACTTAATATTGACAAGCACTCAAGTGTGGTCTCGGATATTGAGAAGCGATTTGCGGAAATATCCCGGCAGTAAGTACAAATTGCTCAAAACTTATCTTGCCGTGCACACTGTACACGAGTATGTTAAAATTAATAAAAAACTAATTGTATTTAAAAAACGTTGTGAAAAAAATTATCACGCTGTGACACCAAAAACCTTTTAAAAGCGATGAAATTTGTCCTTGTGGCAACCAGGCCTGGAGCCAGCCCGATGGCTACAACGAGTTGCTTTCCCCTCCACCTGTCACGTTTTTACACCCGTTATGCAGGCGTATAGCGTGGCGTAACGAACACGATGCGCTCTTCACAATTACCAGAAGTCTCCCAGGAGCAGCTTCCTAAGACTATCTTTGACGTGCACTAGAGTGTGCGTGATTTCTATTCTAACTAATTAGACTCTGTTATTATCCATCCTTGTGAAAAAACCTTCTCGTTTGCCGTAAGGTTTTGCAATTTTTTTAAAAGCCAGGCTTCAACGAATGCTTGGATTAACATCCGTTTATTTTCTTGGGTATTCCCAAATTGATGATTAACATCTTATTCTTGAAAACTAAAATAAATCTCATGCTGTCAAGCCACCAATTATGAAAGCTAGTATAAAATATGACTCAAAAGTTAGTAATATGGGGGCATATAATTTATTTATGGACATCATATATAATATATCATTAATATTTTCCGCTTTCCATTAAAAATTACATGTATGTATCATTCACCTTTGTCAATTTACCTCGTTCAACCCTCAATTTTCCTACCATATACTTCTTATTTATTTCTCATCCCTTTATCGTAGGCGCATAAATTCTACACTTTATTTATCATAGGTATACAATTTTAATGAAAAACCTACCAGCTGACTGTTTTCAAAACACGTTTTTTATGAGCATAGTGTGAAATGGAAAAACGCCCTTAGGGAAATACAAAATAAATATTACTATGCCACATTTCAATTAGAATATATATACAATCTATCACTCATACCCATATTTAAGTATGGTTTCAGCGTGTCTTTAGTATTATCAGGGCGGCACATGAATGGTATGGTGGGGCATGGTAAACAATTATCTAAATATGAATGGTAAACATCACTACCCTAAAAATATCTTACCCTCAATAGATTCAGCGTTTATTGGGTGGTTGTACACGATATTAATTTATGCAAACGATTTATAATTTTTAAGTATTAACTATTAGTATTTTTTTTTTCATATCGTGTGACACGTGTTTCGTCTAAACATTTGAAAGTATAACATCCTAATATTGAATTTTTGTTTCAATAATTAATTTAAATGATTCCAATTAGCAGTATGAAGATTTTTTACAATTGTTTTTCTCTTTAGTAATTTTCCACACACTAGATACTCCTTACCGCGAGGAAAGCATACACGCTTCGGTGTTGGAGGTTACGGGTTCGAATTTCACGTCTAATTATTAAAAAAAAATGAAGGTCTCGGCAATTCGGCGGGTTGAAAAGTTGTCTGACCACCAATTCGTGAAAAATTCTATTAATACAAGTCCGTGGATTGCGGATATCCATATATTTCATTTCTGTAATAGACATTACACTGTGATGTTTCATATGCTCCACTTTCGGAGTAAAATAAACTCGACAACATCTACGCAATTTAGGTATGTAAAATTGTTTTATTAAAACTGAGCAATCATAAAGAATTTTGTTAATGAGTAACCATACATTTATTTGTCTCCCGGTTAGCGTAGTAAGTAGCGTGCGCGCCTAGCAATCTGGGGAATGCGAGTTCAATTCCCCGTCTGGTCAGATTTTAAAAATCTGGAAATGCAGGACTGGGTGCCTATCGGGTTGAATAATTGTCTGACAAACAATTCTCGTGAAAAATAGTCTGTCAAGATTACTAACTTTACATTGCGGAGATCCATATACTCTATTTTCGGAGTGGACTTCTTCACACTGTGTGGATACATATGCTCCACTTTGGGAGTGAACATGGTATATAATATATATAATAAAATAATTAATAACATTATATAGAATTTCAGAAAAAGCCATTAAATATGTTCTGCACTATGATTTCATAAAACATCTGTGAGATTCGAACCCGCAATCTCCGATTTCGAAATACGGACGTAACGCTCTCGGCTACATACTAATTTAATAATGAATACAAATTCTCCTATAATAAGTTTTAGATAATATTGTTTTAAAATTTTTCCAACACAAACAAGCAGATCTTTCTATTGTGGCATACGTTTTTGATGTATAATAGATGACTTGCTGAAAGTAACAAATCTTTCGGGCGACGACAATGTGTCGATATTGTAAGCGACTATTTTTCTCAAAGCACTGACACAAACATTTCTATCACTGCCACGATTCCGAGTTAGAAATTCGAATTCGGAACCATGTTTCTAAGTTTGAAATTCGAAATTCGAATTTTGAATATTGCTCACACGGAAGATGTGATTTTAAAACAGATTTCTACCCCGTTCCAAAATGGCCGCTGAATTGAAAGCGTCAAAGATTTTGAACGGAAAACGTCTTTCACGATGAAAGTGCACGGAATATTTTTCCTTTTTTCACCGTAGTCTTTATTTATATCGGGACGCGCATTCATGGATTATCGTATCAGGCCTTACAATGTCCTCTTTGTGCGGCTCCTTGCGGATAGGTACTAAAATTCGACACCTTTTTCCTTTACGCCTTTTCGTTGTCAAAAAAGTGACACTGATTTTTATTGGTATGTGATTTTCTATTAGAACTCTGACATGTAAGTTGAGGCAATCACCACGATAGAGTATTTATTAGGTATTACCTATTTATATTCAAGAACCTTATTTTTAAGTCTTTGACGCTTAATATTTTAGTGACATTGAATGCCTTTGTGTACGTATTGAGATGTGTATGATTAAAATTCATGTTTCCAGGCCGAATAGTATTACTGATCTATATTGGACCACTATGTATCAGATCATTTTCGACAGACCCTGAAAAGTCTTTGTGCTTTAAGGGATTTTTCTAAAGTTCCAGATGTAGTCTGTAGCAATACACAACTGTTGTCATTTCAATTATTCATATTGAGGAGTCCATATGGTCCACATTCAAAGTAGACTGGGTTAAAAAGATATTTAATTATTTTTTCTCTGCACCGTACTCGATATATCGATGGCCTAATCTGCAAACTAACTAATTCCGTCCAGGGTGAAAATTTTGATGCTATTTATTTAGCTTGAAATTTTTATTCATTTCAGCGATTGATTGTTCAGCAAATTGCTGAAATATGAGAAGGCTGTAAAAC
Organism: Rhyacophila evoluta; assembly: GCA_022683975.1. Lineage (NCBI taxonomy): Eukaryota > Metazoa > Arthropoda > Insecta > Trichoptera > Rhyacophilidae > Rhyacophila > Rhyacophila evoluta. The sequence goes on from JAGVSQ010005751.1 coordinate 17,083, forward strand.
TATATCATGGCAAAACTGACGCTCCTTATTGTGATTTGTGTTTGCCGAAATTGGGGTCAATAGGAAAGTATAATTATTTTTAAATGCACTTAATGAATAGTCCCCGGTGGCGTAGTTGGCAGCGTGTGCGCCCAGCAATCCGGGGAATGCGGGTTTGAATCCCCATCTGTTGGATTTTTAAAATCCGAAAA
>JAGVSQ010005752.1:0-17269 GCA_022683975.1 Rhyacophila evoluta
TAATTCAGAATTTAAAATTAATTTCCATCAAGCACCATCAGTCGAAAATATTAATATCGTATATTGTTTTTTACAATACGTGATTATATGGACATGGAACATAATATATTTTAATTGTCATCTGGACGATTACAGAATTGTACGTCACATACCAAAGACTAAATAATTAAGACAGAGACTATGACCCGGTAGATTTGACGAGAGTCTGTATAACCGCAAAAATCGCGTAAATAATTTAGTATTTTATTTACAAATTGACAATTGCTGTAAAACTGCGTCTTTCCTTGTAAAACAATAAAAATAATAAATATTTGCGAAGGACGGTTACTCGTGATCCGCGATGTGCAGTTGAAGTCCTCGTTCGGGTCTGGTAAAAAAGACTGGCTTAGATCTCGATAACCGATATCATTGTACGCGATCAATAAATAAAAACTATGATTTTAGATTCAATCATTTTGACAATCGATGTCTCTGTATGGCAAACTACTCAGCATACAGTTAGTCGGATAAATCCGATATATTACAATAATACAGTAATACCTCGATATAACGGACTTCGGATTTAACGGACAAAATGTCAGAAAAGAAGTGAAAGCGCAAACATTGGAAAATGGCTGGAAGAATTTGTTTGATGACCAAAATGCGCACGAAGATTTTGAAGGGTTAGAAGTTCCTGGTGTCTCTAAGACAATACACAATAATATTGGAGTATAAGTACCAAAAGAAAATTACCTGCAATTGTTAGAAGTAAATTTTAAAGCATTTTCATTGTATTAGAGAGTTGGTCATAGAACAACAGCAAATTTAAAAAGTGTCAATAAAATCTTAAGTCTTTTCTTCAAACTTCACTGGCCATGTAGTGTGCCGCATATCTTTTGTTAAAGATGCATTCGAAAAATCAATTTTTATACAACGGACATTCGGCTCTGACGGATTCCTCCTCGCCGGCATTATTCCGTTACATCGAGGTTCTACTGCAGTTGCATTACTTTCGCTGATTAATTAAAATAATCAAATTTAATAAACAAAATTGTCAAACTGTGGCTAATGTCGTAGCAAAACAACCGAACATCGGGAGTTTTGAATTTAAAAAAATGTAGATATGACTGAAAAAAAAGCAAATAAAAATAAATAAATGGTGGAGCACCATTCCAGCAGAATGTACTGTAAAAGTGTGTAGATACTTGTACGGTTGTATAAGCGTCGTAGAATAGAGGTAACGTCTACTTACTCTCGTGTATACATACACAAATGTATTAATATATGTAGCAATTGAGGTACGACAGTATTGGTGCGATTGTGAATGGAAGGAATCGGCAACCATAGCAAACGGATAGTTTTTGTTCGTAGACGATAAGAAAATGATTGACAATGCGCGAATTATATATGGCCAACGTATTCCACGCACATAAAACAGTATCAATTAAATTCAATAATCGTAGTATTATCACAACGCCATATTTCAGCATATCTAGTAGCTAAATTAAAATATACGGAACATGAAAAAGAAAACCAATCAATTATGTTTTTAAATTTCTATAACAATTCAGTCAATTTCGTTAATTTTTGTCGACTTATAACTTTGCCCATAGCTAGTTTTAATATAAATAAAAATTTCTTTATTTTATATACCTTTCGAGCAGTCATATGAACCCTTAAAAATATTGTCCCAAGAAACATATCTGAAGACTTACCATGCTAAATGGTATACTATATATTGTACTTTTGGCGTATAATAACATTAATTTTTAGTATAAATTGTTTCCTTAAAATGATTCTAATCCATCTCACTATATTTTACGGTTCACAGTGTACATACAATATACATTTTTTAAATGTAAAATTTAAATTTAAAAATAATATGACTACTTCATTTTAGGTCACATCAGCAATTTGTTTTCACATGGTCATGTTAAAAACTGAAAAGACTGTACTGCAGTTATACAATCTTTGAATAATATAGCTTATTCCTAAATATTAAGTTTTATTTCAACCAATCTTCAACAAAACTAAGCAGCATTTGATTAATTACTTTACGTGACACTTGGTGAAAACAAATTCTATAGTGTGATTTTCGAATGTCCACTAAATCCTCGTATTTAACATCCGGCGAACAATACGAACAGTGTCATTACTCCATTTCGATAGGGACTATTTTTAAATGTATCATTGACATTAAATGAATAGATAACGAAGTGGTACACCAGGCTGAACATTTTCTGTAAATTTAGACGGATCTAATACGTAAAAGCTAAAAAATATATTGAATTTAAGTAAATAAATAAATAATTAATTTTAACACTTAACACATTAATTTTAGTTGTACATATATATTCTTTACCGAACTTGATCCACAAGAAATCAAACGGAATTCGAAAAATCATATTGATTTCAGAAAATTGAGCATTTGAATTTCTATGGCGAGAAGAGTTTTTCAGGCCGTTTTTTCCTGTCAAGAACTGCTTGTCAATGTCAATTGGACATCCAACCTTGCACCTGTGAATTTAAAAACCTTTTACACAAAGTAGGATTTAAACTCGCGATTTGCGGTACTGCCGTAGCACCTGCGCTTATCAACTTGGCCGATTAGGCGATTAAATTCACTTTAATTTCTAGGTCACATTTAACTGATAGACGTCTCGTGAAGCGAAGTATGACAACTATAACACAATCTCAAAAAAAGATGAATGACCATCTTGGTTGAATTACTGAATTATATATTTCGATAGACAGGGAGACAGAAGAAGAAAAAATGTTTTACCAGTAGAAAAAAAATTGTATAGACACCGAAATGGTAAGATTTAAGCCTTGAAAATACGTGAAAACAAATATCCCATTTAAATATTTATGCAATATAATATTCGGATAAACTAGTGAATCGTCACTCAAGATTTATATCAGAAAAAAAAACAATTTCAGAGTTATAATTTAAAAACAATTAGGTATAATCACAAGGTTTCGAACCGCTGGGGCCGTAAAGTACATAAGAAACTCTATCGGTGTTAGTGACAGTTGAGTGTGTGTACGCTAGCGCGGGTACATAAAGCGCTAGTACATGGCCGTGCTCCATGTACGGCCGGCACATAGCGGGGCACCCGACGCCCGCAATACACATCCCAACGACCGTCGAGTTTTATCGAAGGTATGAACAGTTAATGCTGACAATATATTTCTATATTAACTAATTGAATTTTACAATAAAACGAGGTAAAATATGTACTACATTAATACAATTATTACATAATATGTATATTAGTCATATTATTCTTAATCAACATCACAGAAACAAAAAAAGATGGAAAAAGAAGAACACGTTGCACTAAAATGATCATTTTTTTGATTTTCGAGATTGCTAAATGTTTGGAAGACATGATATGAATACAATAGATATATTAATATTATCTTTTACATATATTTGATATTGAAAATGATGGAAATGCAATTACTTCAATACACACAGCTATACAATAAAATCGGTAACGAAAAAAATATGATTCGATTTTTTAAATATTTCCATAGTATGAGTTCGAGAATGAAATAGAAGTTAATACAATATTTCAAATACAATCATCTTTAAAAAAAATCTTTACAAAATGTGATTAAACGAATGTTTTTCTTTCAACAGCAGTGCATTGCGAAAAATGAGACGTTTATTAAACTGTAGGGATACGAATAGATTATTAAAATGCATACACGGTAGAATTAATTATCCCATTTGGATAAAATCACGCCTCAAGAAATATGTAACTTGTATAGTTTGTTGGAAAAAACTAAATAATTCAATGATTAAATTGATAAGGTCAACTAATACGGTATAACAAACAGAAGTCTTCTGACGGCTGATATGGGAGTAGTTTCATTCATTCGGATTTTTGCTAACGAAACTCACATTACCTCATGCAGGTATATAGGTGTTAACGAAAAACTTGGTGATTTTTTTTTCTAGCACATAATTAATTCTATGATCAAATACCGTGATAAAGGAGTAATGGGTGATTTTTTCTTACGAAAAACGAAAAAATACAGCCATTTCAGTTTCTTCGCTCCATTCCAGTTAGTCGGTCTTTTACCCTTCTGCGCTCTACAATAATTTAATGGAAATTGTTGTTTTACAGGCCTAAGTGGGGTAATATACACACTTAAATAAAATAATAAAAAAGCTTTAAAAAATATTGGTCGGGAACATAATTATGTACTCATCACGAGGAACGAAACTACGGATGAATCGGTTTTGATAGCTTTGAAATTTCCATTATGGCCAAGCTTGGATGAAAGAATAAACAAAAAATAATCCTTTATTGTTATTTTTGTCATATTGAAAAAAGAACTACGTGTGTACGTCTGATTATAGAATAAATGCAACTGAATATAACAGTTTTTCTATAGCCCGTTTTCACAATGAATATATTTCGATAATTATTAACACTAATAGTAATAAATAAACATAGAATAAGATAGTTTCAGAATAATTTCAAAAAATGAGAAAATTTTATAGTCGAAACTAAATGATCGATTGAACGTTGGGGTCCCCGCCACAAAACAGAAAAGAGTAGCCTCGCCGTATATCTGGGTATGCCGCCGACCCCGTCTTCATCCATGGCCCATTAGAGGAAGCGAGACACCGCCGCTGCTATAAGCGAGAGCGAGGCGAACAGATCTCTGTCACTTTTCAGGAAAGAACGAATAAAAAGCCCGCCATGGATGATCAAATTATTTGCACAAACGCTTATCGTGTACAATTTTGAGAACAAGGAATTATAATTGATTTTGTATGAACAATGTCAATTGAGTCATATAACTAATGTTGTTTTGGTTCTGATAAAACAATTAATGCTACATATATTATAATCGTCCACATATAGTACACTAAACGCCTAAGAAAATAATCTAGGGACACCGCCATGATCGCCATCAATTATTTTTAAAATCAGGTATTCATAAATACAGAATCTCAAAAGTGTGAATACTTCCTGTGCGGCGAATACACTATGTATGTAGAGCAGTAGGAAATTTAAGCATATAATTGGATCACTAGGTTTATACATTGTAACCGAAGAATCACTTTTATGAATCTGATAATAAAAAAGATTAACAAATTAAATGCAATTTCTCTCCTGCATGTCTCTCCGATAGTGTAGAGGTATCCGTGCGTGCCTCGCAATACGGGAAATGTGGGTTGGATTTCCATATCTGTCGGATCAAAAATATGTCAAAAATGCAGGACTGGATGTCCATTGGGCTGAGTAATTGTTCGACAAACAATTCTCGTAAAAATAATTTGTCAAGACGTCTTCTCATTCCTAAGATAAATATATTCCACAGATGGTATAAAGAATTCAATAAACAGATAAAATGATCGTCTGCAAATATTGTTTGAAAATATCAGTTATAACCAAGCATTAAAACATCAACGAAAACAACCATCATGAGAATATGACTGAAAACCATGACGAACAACTCTCAACAAGAAAGAAATGGGTGACATATTTAATCACAAAAATCAAACATTAGGTTCTAAAGAAAATATTGATGGGGATGAATATACAGATTCCTAATCCCAGATTTTGACATCATTGCACAACAGTGTTGTGCAAGTATAACCACAACGATCTTGGAACAAACATGGGTTGCGCAAACAGTTTGATGTCCGTGGCGCCCTTTAACTGAAATCGCACGTCTCGATGTCGGGAACCAACGAGAGCGAAAGAGACAGAAGTAAAGAATTATCTCGTTTCAAATTTAAACGACATTGAAAGAGAGAGCGAGAGAGACAGGTGTTGTGAGATACTCTATACACGAGTCCGAAAGAGATGGCCAAGAAAGAACGATCGCATCTCTGCTCATAAGGTTTATAATAATAACAAGGTATTTAAAAAAGAACCAAAATAATATATCAATTGGTATTAAGTTTTATTAAAAATGTATTAATAAAATTGAAATAAAATTATGCCATAGTAAATCTATTAAAAATACCTATGAGTTACAAGCTTGGCTTTTTTCACAAATGAAATGTGAAGGTTCTGTTATTTGTAATTCATGTGATCGTGGGGGCCCAAACGAACTTACGGAAGGTGAAACACTGTGAATTACTTAAGATGAAGTTATGTCAGTGCCTAGAAAATTTTACAACACTCTTCAAATCAAACAGCCACAAAAATTTAGCAAACTTAATCGAGGAGAAAAGATTGAAACCTGTTAAATATATATTTTGAATATAATTCTTGAATTCATACAGTTTAAAATACCTCCATGGCTGCAAAGTAGTGACTAGCAAAAATATTAACAGGTTTTTAATAAACTTACTATCAGTGGTGTAGTGCTAAATAAATAAGTAAGCACTAGGACGGTATTCAATTTTAACTAATCCCCCTTGTGCCACATAAAATAAAATATTTCTTATCGTCAATCTTACGAATGTTTTAAAAATTGAAAAAAAGATTATATGCTAATTAAAAAATACGAAGCACATCCAAATATTTTTTAATAGGATTGATTCTCTACCTTTTAACTTCAAATAAATCCAAAATCTATATTAGCCAGTTTTCCCATAATAAGATTACCCGCATTTTGCGTCTTAATTAAACGAGCCCATTTTATCTTTGAATTTTTATGGTTGATCAATCAAAAACGCATTTTAAAACATTTGGACATTTTATCAGATTGAAACAATTAGTATTATCACAATATAACGTTGTTTCCGAGCATTAAATACGAGCCCAAGTTCACCTTCCAGTCCAAATACAATATCAATGAATTTTTGACCAGTTTGATATAAATCTAACCGAAACTATTGCAATAACATTTAATCGTATCGTAGCTGCCGATTAAAAATAAATATTTTTTCTGATGAAATCGTTCTAATTATATTATATTCTGAGTTATCCTGTAGCGCGGTTGCTGATATGAAGTACACACACAGCCGCACACAAGTAAACATATCAGAGAGAGACATACCTATACATTTATATATCCACATATAAACCAGCAGTTATCATAGTATTTTAAAGAGGACCAAGTAGATCCTCTACTTTGTAGTATCGAGTAAATTTTTTAACACCGGCACACTGATCGGGACCGAAAGACCAATTTATTCGAAAAACTTAAAACTAATCAATGAAACCACCGAGGATACCGAATCTATATTATATTGCAATTATGTTAACATGAAATTTTTAATATTTATTCAGACAGCAATGGAAATTAATTACCCGCCAATATCAATCGGATAAACGGATATTAAATGAGTGGTATATTTTTATAGTATTCTAGCATTTATACCGATTGTCAACATAACCTCCAAAGCCAGTCAATATCGTCGAATAGCATTGGTTATTTATTGCAGAATGTTGGGATGGGTGTTACAGGAGTTTTCGAACGCACGTGGACGTTCGTATTTAGAAGAACTACTATTATAGAAGAAAGCAGAAGTATTGTGATCAAGACTTCGTTTGTTGGATGAAGTATTGTACACCTGACAGCGTTTTAGTTTCATCAAAAAAGGACCATTCGCCAATACGAAATACACTCGATTGCCAATTTACATCATGTATATATTTTAAACGACGTTTACTGGTATGGTAACTGGAGGTAAAACTTTTAAATTCTTATCGATAATCAATACTTGTTCGGAAAATTAATTCCAAAATTGAAGAGACGAATCCACTAAATGAACATTTGATTGTACAGTATGCTGCCGTAATCACATTCGTAAGCTTATAATTGGACAACTGAAACCACTGTCAATCGGCGTCTACAATCCTGGTGAGAGAGGAGTTTTACATTACGGTAAAACAAAAATTGGTGCCCTCTCAAGAAAAACTACTTGAAATAAAAATGCAGGACTGGGTGCCTATTGGATTGAGAAATTGTCTGGCGACCAATTCTCTTGAAAAATAATCCGTCAAAACAAGTCTTCACATTGCGGAGATCGAAATACGCCACATGCAGAGGGGACACATTTATACACTGTAGATTCACATACTCTACTTTCGGAGCAGACATGGTAAAAAGCACTCGATTTATACATCAGTTTCAATGTATTTGGATCACCACAATGGATACATATCTTCGCAGATTGATTTTCACGAGAATCGCTCAACCCATTGGGCCAGTCTTGCGTCTTTGAATTTGAATTTGAAAAAAATGCTTATGCAGCTGTCGGATTTGAGCCTCAAATCTAAGTCTCATATGCGCGCACGCTCACTGGTAGGCCAGGGGGGGGGGGGTATTATTATAATTTGAGCGAGTCAAAACACAAATGCACCGTCCGTATTACACATTGAGTTGTTTGTTTTAACGCGAACGGGGCGAACTAAAATTTATGATTGAATTGTTACAATTTTTCATTTAGCAAACACTCGAACACACCTGTTTATCGGACAATACGTATTAACTAAAGTGCAGAATTAAAAAAAAATACAGTATACTCTCGATTATCCGTGCAAATTTTGCTGGGGAGGACGGGGTCCGGACAATCGAAAAACACGAATATTTTTTTAATGTAAATATGGAATAATTTATCATTACGGAATACTTTTGCAAACATGCATTTACATACTCGACGGCAAATAAAGGTTTTTTTGAATCGTAAAATAGTCAATAAATTCAATTATTTATAACGAATATTATTTCAACATTTGGCACGGGTAATCCGCGCCTGGATAATCGAGATACACTGTATAAATCCAAAGTCTAGTTTTAATCGTTGCACACTGAACAACTCGGAATGTTTTAAATTTTTAAAATTTGCACACAGTAAGAATTGGCATTTTTTATGTGTGTGCTGTGGCTGTGGTTGGAATTGTTTATAATTGATAAGGAAATGTAAGACAGGTAGCAGAAGAGCGTTTCAGCGGTATTAACCATTGTATATAAATTAATATAATATTGAATTAATATCTCAGAAGATAAATCAACACAAATCGCCTACCGATAATATCTTTCATATTGCTTTTATTATCAAGTAAATACATACATTTACACACGACTGACAAAAGATTTCAGTGCCTATTTATATACACAAATCCGTAGTGTGATAGAACTACTGAAAACGCACTGATATTCAATTTACTATACACCGTCATGCACGTTCGAATTGACCGTATAACGTGGTGTAAAGATAAAAACCAACGTCTAGAGTTCTCAATACATCACGATCGTTGCGAACATTTAAATAAAAATGCATTACTACGTACCTAAAACGCCGAGTTCAATAAAGGGGCGAGAAGTCAAATGATCTGGAGTGCGCCTAGTTACCGTAATTGTAGTTAACATCAATTTTTATTCACGTTAGGATAGACCAAATGCAATTTTTATTTAGACGAACTATGCAAGAAACATAACTTTACTTGCATACACATTGACAAGCTTGAAGCTAAGGAAAATAGTGCCATTTCCATGGATAAATCACCCTATTTTTTTTTAAAGTCTGGACATATTACCCTTCAACAGTAATTCAAAAAGAAAACATATATTTTTTCAATATCCGGTTAAAAATTTTACTGTCGCCACGAGAAAACTTTAGATTATTATAATATATGAAAATATTTTTTCACAATTTTAAACCCCAGACGTGCGTTCATAAACGGATCATCAACGGATTAAAATATCAACACACTATTTCTGAAACCTGTTAATTTTGAGACATCAATGTCGCTCGGAAAATCCTTGGCGCACTGCATCTTTAAGGAGAGGTGAAAAATTGGGATATTCAGTACAGAGAAGTTAAGAAAATGGTTAAAAAACACCCCAATGTTTTTCTTAACAATATATTTTGTATTTTAATTATTATAATCGAGCAATGTTCCCCGTTGATTTTAAACTGAAAATCATTTAAAATTTATTATCTTCCGCATGGATCTCATGGAAATTGACAAATTATACAAATAAAAAAGTAGTTTGAAGTTTTTCAAATATTCATATCAGGGGCTCATAACTTCATATACAACAGAAGTATATTATTGACATATTAGTTAGACGTATTTTTTTTAAAGTACATGAAGGATAAATTTAACTAAAAATAACGCATTTTGTAAAAATAAAAGGAATGGCGCACTTGACATTAATTACCGCTGACTCGTCTTGTTTATGAAGTAAAATATTAAATACTAAAATTTTCAGGTTGGTCATTTACTTTTCCAAAACACAGAGCGGAGATATAGTAAAATTCCAATAAAACTCGCCAGTATCGAATATGTTATATAAGTGATCAGTGAATCAGACCGGTCGGCCATTGCGACTTGGTTTCTACGAAGAATAATTTTCTAGCTTTTAAAAAATTTGCAAAATCTTACGGCGAACGAGAAGGTCTTTTCTCGACAAGGCTAGATATTAACAGGGTATGATTATTTAGAATAAGAATAACGCACACTCTAGTGCACGCCAACCAAAGCCTTGGGAAGCTGCTCCTGGGACACTTCTGAAGAGCGCCTCACGTTCGTTACGCCACGATATACAACCTCATAACGAGTGTGGAGACGTGGCGGGTGGTGGAGGGGAAAGCAAGTGAAAGAATCGACTTAATACTTGCCGGAAGGAAACACATTTGTCACAATATAGTGAACGTTGTTAAGAAGATTGTAAACAATATGCCGATTGTCGCCCATAAAAACTCACATATCTTGGTTTGTACCATCACATCACGAAACTAATAGAATTGATATTTTCCCTTTCGATAGGTTGGCAGATGAGAGAAATTAAGAGATTTTTGCAAAAATCTACGAGAACGCGGAAGGGCTTTCTTCCAATGTGGCACAGGGTTTTCAAACAAGTTTCGCAAGTCATTAGATCGGCAATCTAAAGATATAATTTATCCGAAGACATCATGTTTCATAGTTTGAATCCGTGTAATAATAATGAATCCCGATTCTGTGTATTAATAACAATAATGTGGCTTACGGCGCTTAGCAAACGCGGCGTTTACTTGCATTACCTTGTTCCAAATAATTAACAATATTCAATTAGATCATGGATTAACGAGGCTCAGTCCAAATAAAATAAGCATACTGAATATTTTATGTGGAATTTATCTATAGTTTGCAACAAATAAATAAATAATGCAGAATGTATTCCATACAAGAATACAAACGTTAATACGCATCTCTATCCCGTATTACTGAAAGCTTTTAGTCTTTTCCCGCGAGACCTGTGAAATATTTTGCGCACCCCATTTTGAAGACCACTGATAACAGAGAGAATCAAACTGTTAGTCGAGAATTTACTTTCTGCGAGTCAAAGGTGAACCTGAAGAATAATTCTGGTTATATGGTGCAAACCAAGAAATATACTCGGATAGTAAATGCAGGCGGGATAGTCCAGGGAGTAGACATCGTGGTGTGGGGAAAAAACGTGAAGGAAGCCATCGTCGATGAGATCGAGGCGGTTCCTGGATCCTGTGAACGCGGTCATCTTCATCCGCGTGACCGAATTAAGGCGAACGAGATCGTAGCGCGATTGCGGCTTTGGAGTACGATCGCACACACCGCACTCCTTATGCAAATGAAAAATCAATCCCGCGAGGAACGCGTGAGTACGGAGGACCGGTTGGGGTTTGGGAAGCGAAGGGGCGAGGGGGCTATTGAAGAGCGGTCTGTGGGGGGCTGGTGAAAACACTGCGTCAGGTGGGGTGGCAGATTACTCCTATATTATATACATATATATATTGTGGTTGTTGATTTTCCAAAGCGACAGAGACGTTTCGTCAGTTGAACTATTTTTCAAGTTGTAAGTTACGATAATTAGACATTAATCTAAGCTTAGAGAAATAATACATAAATATCACTAACGGGTATTATTTTTATGATTTCAACTAAAGAACGGTGTAGCTCCTATAAACTAAAAAAAACACTTCTAGCGGAAATCAAATTTTAAAATGTCCAGGATATTGATACGATTAACACTGTGAGTATATTGTGGAAAATAGAAATGACAAAATCAATGGAAGAAGAACTCACCCTTGATCCATACGATCGACCATCCTATCGGGTGGCCCCGGATGACCAGGATGGCCCGGATGTCCAGGGTGTCCCGGATGATTCTGAGGCGCGTGTCCGGGCAGAAGGTGACCGGCCTGCTGGGCGTGCGCCGCCGCCAGCGCGGCCGCATGCTGCTGAGCGGCCGCGAAGGGCTGGTTAAATTGCGGAGGCGGTCCCGGTGGACCCGGAGGCCCCCCGCCGCCGGGCCCGTAAGGCGCTCCGCCGTAGTGAGGAGGGGGAGGAGGTCCATAAGGTGCGCCACCTGACGGGATACAAGGTGACATTAGAGGAAGAATATTCCGATGGTTTCACGCGTTTTGCGTAATCATTTTTATTGTTATTATAATACATCATATTTAGATTGAAAGGGAAAATTATTTAAACATAACCGAGGAGATAGCTACCAAAACAAGACCTGTCGATGTAAAGGCAGACGATTACTTATTTTAAAAAGTACCACCGCAGCGAGGCAGTAAGGACAGTATCGATATTGTTCTGGTTTTGATTGCCGTCTCCTCCGTATTGTAAATAAAATCCTGTAAGATGAAATAATAAATACCTTGAGCGAAATGATATCGACCGGAGTGGTACTCACCGCTGGCGGGCCTCCCGAAAGGCTGATATTGCTGCTGGGACTGCAGCGGCGGGCCCGGGGTACTAGCCCCGCTAGGCGCGGGGCTGTACGCGGCGCCCGGGGACCCCGCCAGCGGCACGCCGAAAGGCGTCGACTGCTGCGACGGAGGCAGCGACTGCGGCTGCTGCGACGGGGGCAACGAGTCGGACTGCTGCCCGTTCGGCCCGCTGGCCGCTTGCGCGGCGGCGGCGCCCTTCCACGCCGCGGGCTCGTCCAGAGCGGAGGCGCCCCCCCGCCTGCTCAAGCCTACGGACATCTGAATAGGTTAATTAAGTCTGTTCCGCGAATATACAAACTGATATACTTACGATACTAAAGATAAAACATATACATATATAAAGATGACCAGTATCGAGACCTTGACCTTCGGTCAACGGTTCAACAATGAATACTAAACATCCTTTCCAACAAAAAAAAATATATGACAATACTATAGTATATGCTATCAAATATAACTTGAATGAAAACTTGCTGGGTCAGGATTGTAATTTAAAATGTGCTTCCTAAGTATTGCGTTAATAAATAATAAATCACTGATTTCAATGAAACTTCAACGAATAAGGCGAGGATAGGCCCATGGAAATTTTATAAAATGAATTTGCACCGGTCAATGTGTAAAATGACGAGGTCATAGATCACCTCTCTGGACCCAATATGGTGCAAAAGCATTACGGACTGCAGCAGTGGACACGACTGCCCTCCGGAAATAACACTCACAAGTCAATAAAACAAAACCGCGCTTAGTATACTGACATTTATTTATAAATTATGTCATAAAAAACTCCGAAATTTCTCCCATCTTTAGAATGAAGTTTCAAAGATTCACTCCGGCGACGCACGCCGCCGTTATCGTTGCCTTTGCGGTGTCCGCACGTGGATATTATTGTGATCCGAAAAAGACAGATGCAATTTTGAAAGGAGTCCACAGGTGGTCGAGAGGGATGCGTGCGCAACACTTACGACATCATTACTGTATAGTGCCTACGTAATTTCAAAATTCAGAATAGGAACATTTTTTTTCCCATCGAATAATCGACACAAAATACATTGATACGAGAAAAACACGCAGATAATGGAGAAGTCAACTACGAAAATTTACTTCGGAGGTCTTGTATTTGGAGGTATTGTCTGAATACATATACAGTGTACTCTCGATTATTTATGATTGCGGGCACGAAATTCGGAATTTTCCAGTTGATCCCAAACTTTAATTTTCTACTATGTCCGACAGTAGGAATGGCAGTAATTCGTAATTCTACTTTCGGACATAATCGAAAGTGAAATTAATGTGTGTGAAATATGAATGTGGCTTTCTGGACTTTGAAGTCTTTGGTTTTCTCGATTTTTTTAGATCTCAGGCCGCCAAATTTTTATATCCTTCCAGAATTCATGATTTCCCCGCCAACCTTGCATTAATGTGTAATTATTGCAAACGTTCGTTCATATACTACATGGGGTTTAAAGGTTTTTTAAATGGTAAAAAAATATAAATTTTTCGCTTCATTTATAATTTCAACATTTAGCACGGATAAATTTTCACATGGTATTTTACCCATGAATATTTCCATAATATCATTGTCGATTTTGTAGTAATTTGGTGGGTAAAACCAAAGCGTTAGGTTAGGTTGGCCCAAATCTTGGCCTGCGGGCCACATGTGGGCCGATTAAAGGTTTTCAGCTTCCTCTACATTTTACATTTTGTTATTGGTGAAATACATAAACAATATATCAAGTTTCTCGTTTTTTTAGGTCTCGCCCAATCTTTTTTACTTCTATATATTTTTTTTTCGGAATTCCGAATTTCGTATATGTGACCCTCGCAGATATGCATTATTTTATTTGGCTCACCGAGTGATTTCAGTTGGGTACCCCTGAACTAGACAATATTGCATTTGCCTTCAAAACTAGTAAACCAATATTGGTATTCGTATAAAAATTTTAATAACGTTTGCTTATCACAATATAGTTAGGATGAAAGGAATATGAAAATGGATTTTAAGAAGTGCAATAAATGCCGCCAAGATGAAAGCAGGCTGGAAATTCGTTCGGCGAATGGACGTTAGCTGAGAGAATAGTCCCCCAGCGGCAGATGACGAGAGGTCCGTAACGGCCAGATGACCCCCCTCACATAAAAACCACAAATTTCATGACAGTTAAGGACCGAAAATAATCCGAAGGATTTCGAGTCGACCTTCATCCAGCAGTGGATTTATGATATAAATTATGCACAACTATATCCATATCATCAGAACTTATAGAGCATAATTAAAAACCGCCTGCATTCCAACCATAACTGCTAGACTTGAACTTCTAATATTATATATTCTTGCAATTTCCAAATATATTTCTCGTTAATTTCAAAAACTGCTATCAAAAACGAGAATATCGTGGGACTTAGGAGCTACTATAAAAAAAAAACCTGAATACATTAACATTATACAGGTAGGTGCATTCTACCATTTTATAGTTGGTTTATAATCAAACTGACCATGCTTCTCACTCCAAGGCCACTGAGATAGGAACGTCTAAAATAGTGCGAGAATACATATTATATGCATACATATAAATAAAGCATCTGTTCTACGAGCCGAAAAACCAGCTGAGTATAATTCTTTCACAAGCGTGACAGGATAACAATTAAAATGCAAAGAAACGTCACAATTCAATCGCTGACATTTTTTTTATTTACTAGCCTATTTGCCAAATCATTGTGATATTGGGCCACGATTGTTATCATTATTAAATGTATCCATACTATATATGATTGCACATCGTATAATGAACGCAACGTGGTATGTGAGAGTATTAAACGGAGAGATAGACGACAGCGGAAGGCATTTGACTAAGTAAGCCAATATGCTTAAGTGTAGAGGGGTGTTTATAACAATCATGTCACTCGTATGATAAATATCGGCTTTGGAAAATATAGGGCAGACGAAAAGAATGTGGATTGCACCAACATAAGCCGAGGTGCAGAGGACACAACATTTCGGAGCAAAAGAAGAGGTCCTTTATCCGGCAGACCAGCGTACTGCAAGGCTACCGGAGGGACGCTGGACATTATAAATATAAAACCATCTCTATGAATTGAAGAAATCGTCCGTAATTTTATATTGGAGCACACATTTACAATAGACGATTTAAAGGTGCTAAACTTACATACGTGTGCGTTTCACAATTATGAAATTTTGCAATCGTTCATCCTCGATTCATTGGCATCGGGTTAGTTGTGATACCGATTAGCCGTGATAAAAACGGGAAAGTTAACCCTTTGTATAAACCACATCTAAGAATTTCACACTACCTTAACAGTATGTCATTCGCTAATTATTATGTGTGCTTTAATTAAAAGAAAACGTGATTACGAGTTATTTTGATCTAAAAATTATAACATTTTTAGAGAAAACAAAATATAACATTTCAGGTAAATGCCTTCTGGCATGTTTACAACTGGGCAAGCGTAAGTAATGCGTAGACCAGATAAAGCAAAGAGCAGAACGGTTGCCACGAAATAAAAGTAGGACAAAATGGCAAGCGCGGCGAAGAAAGGGGTTTGGCGTCACTGGCCCATAATGCACATTTAGTACAACATATGATATCGTAAAAACGCACTCAATTATTGAATTTAATAATTATGTTTGTTGAATCTCAGAATTACGGACTCAACCAGTGGCGGCTCGTGGCTTGTAATCATAGGGGTGCTGTGAACGGTCAACAGACGAATTTGATCTCGGGCGGAGATAGCCGTATGCCGCAGACGCTGTCCGAACTAGCAGCTCCCGGGATAGTTATTTCAAAATTAAATGAGAAGAGCAAAAAAGGGAAAGTTACACGTGAATGCTGTAAAGTCCAAATTTTACAACCATAAATTATAGTATACATGAATTGTTTCTTCATTTCCCCGAAGGTGCTGCGGTCTCCCAGTTCATATGCTGCCACTGGTGTCAACGCTATCCGGTGTCCGGTCTGCATGTCACACATAATACCATAGAAACATTTAACCACTGTACTTGCAAAGATTGACTGAATGGTATAATTTGACTTTTTGGTAATTTATAGATGTAAATAACTTCCCAAATATAAGGACAATGATAAATGGAGCATAGTTAACTGGTGTAAAATGGGTTTGACTTTCTGAAAGGATTGATGTCTTCAAAATTTAATGTTTATTTGCGATATGCGAAATTACTATGTATATGTACTTTAATCCCTTCACAATTTTATGACGATTCGTAAAAATATCACTAACTCTCAAACGTACGAAAAAGATTTATTTTTTCTGTTTGGATTTTTTTATACATAATATGTACGTCCACTTTTCCACAAGCCATATGATAATTTTTTTTTAAGATACATGTTTATTAGATTAGTCAAAAGTCAAATTACATATGCAAGCCAATATTCACATCAGTATCGCAAAGTGGACTAGGCCGTTGAAATCGAGAGTTGAAAGACGAACCCAACATTTTTGAAATAATAACGCCTACATACACACATGGATATAGCATACAATTGATCAAATAAAATTAGGCTCTATTAACCGCTTGGTCGCCACACGCCCACCCGTGGGCACTTAGTAATAATATTGTAATGAATGACTTTTATCATTTTTGAATAATTAAATGAATCATATACCACACTAAAATATTGATAAAACTAATTA
>JAGVSQ010005753.1:0-17268 GCA_022683975.1 Rhyacophila evoluta
TCTGTGTTAGTGTGAGCACTTCAATGTGTGCACAGATGTCATGTGAGCACTTGTCGTGTGTGCAGTTGTCATGGAACCGTATGCCATGTATGACACATATGGCGTTTGTATGACACTTAAAACTTTTCACTACCCTAATTTTGTTTTGGTGTTGCATCATTCCTCTTAACAAGTACCATACATTTGCGGATTAATTGATGTAATTATTCATACTGATAATCATACGGAAAATGAGCTGTGATGTGTCTAATACAATTAAATTTTATGTTGATGTAGTATAATGCTGTGTGTCTGGGTAATTTTTTTTTAGTCCTTTGTTATTATAATTTTACAGTCCAAATGTTGTTTTCGTATATTTATTATCTATCTTTATTTATAATCATATTATTTAAAGTTTTAAAATATGAAATGTGTATGTAATATGCTGTGTGTCGACCGTAACGACGTGAGTTTAGATGTTCTTTATATTGGCGGGAAAGAATGAAAAAAATCCCGCCAGGCGTTAAAATCTTATAGCGAAATGACTTAGAGTCACCAATTACACGACTAATGGCGGAAATTTATCATTTTTTACGCGCTGCGCTGTTATGCGAGCCGCATTTTTTATTTTATTAGTATTGTTTGCCGAGAAAAACCTCCTCGTAACGAATAGCAAATATTTGTGAAAGGCGAAAAAACGACAACGTGGACAACTTTTTTCGGGATAGTTTCCGAATCGTTCGCAGAATTTTGGCGCTGCGGAAAAAATTTGAACTTTTTTGCGGCTGATTTTTTTTGCGGTTTGCTATTTTGTATAAGTGCTAAGTTTGTTTGTTTAGTGAATCGGAAAAATAACCGCATTGTTAGTTTTTTGTCCCCTTTATTATAATTGCATTCTTTGTATACTTTTGTGCATTCACTAATCGGACTATCATCTGAAGCAACTATGAAAGGCTCGCCGTCTAACTAGATAGAAAAACAATCAATCTCTAATAATTTCACTGTATTTCTTCGTAATAAAATCACAATAAAAAACTGAACTTATTAAATGTATTACATACCCTGTATTCCACATGGGATTGCCTCTGTACTTACATATTCATATCTATATTGTCTAAAATATGGAAACTGAGAAACGTGCTGGATTGAATTTTTTAAAAACACGAGACAAGAAAAAGATTCTTATGGAAATCTTGTTAAATTCTTATAGGATTTTAACAATATTTACATTACAAGCCCACTTACTTGGAAGTCTTGTAGCGAACAACAATACGACAATAGAAGAGTCATTGGCATGTATTCAGAATCAAATAAAAAAATCTTACATGTAATATTTATAAATCTAGGGGCCGCATAAATTTTTTTGGAAGGACGGATGCGTCCTGCGGGCTGTAGTTTGGTGACCACTGTTATAAAGGTTCGCTAGTGCATCTGGTTTATAGTTGATAACCTGTTACTAATTAATGACTTTTAAATTCTTTACTGCTTACTCGTATATCAGTATATTGTTTTTAGGACACTCATTATAAGTCGCCTTATATTCGTTGCAATATGGTATACGCCTATACAGATATGTAAAATAATTGTGAGATTATAATGAAATTAGGTATTTTTTGGATATCGATTTTTTTCATCTACTTACTTAATGAAATTTTTTAGTTATCAGTTAAGTATAATATTGTTATTTAACAAGCAAATTAATCCTATTTATATATTTTCTACACAAGATGGAAAGTGTTTGTTTTTACATTACATTACATAATTCAAAGATACTCTATTTATATTCATATGACTACATTTTATAATAAACAAATATGATACATAGCCCAAACGTTGTTATTTTCCTCGTTAGAGAATAATAGCAAAAGAATTACTGTCATATTATTTATTAATACTGAAAGTATTGTATTTTACTTAGAATAACACTATTACTGATAATCAGGTTATTTTAAACGAGAACTTTAGAGATACTATGGCTAGAAGCTGATTTGGAAGAATAAACACAAAGAAATCCATATATAAAAACAAGCATACTCGCTTCGATTGATGTTGAGCCAAGAATTTTCGAAAATTCAAAGATGCATGAATTTTTTTTCCTAAAACCAATTTTTGTGAAAACGTATGTTAAAATAATTATTTAATTTACAAATATTTATATAGTACATTACTGGAAAGAATGCCTACAATGTCCTGTATGCTCCATCCATATAAAAGACTTGGTAAAAGAATAGCTATAAAGTTAAATTGTATTTATTTTTAATATTTATTTGCAAACTTTTCTTTGTGGTTTTTAATACCTCTAGCCGGGCCTGTTTCTGATGTTATTTGATTGGCGACTTTTACAGGATTGTAGAAAATTATTATACAGAGAGTTGCAAAATTACTGCAACAATTCCTATGGAACAGTTAAAATTGCATTACATGGCCGATGCTTATTATATTGTCATAGCCCATTAACCAATGCTTAGGCACTTTTTTGGGGTACTTGGATACAATCTTCGTTGGTAGCTAATGATCATTTGAAAGAATTATCTGACATTTTTTTGTTTTAAAATATAGCAACGCAAATAATGTTTCCACTGCTTACGGCTGTTACCGTATTCGAGAAAAAATATTCGTCTACTTTAAAATTTACTCAAAATATATTTATTCTTATTTCAATGGCTGTCCCATATACAAGAATATTCACAAAAAATTACAGTTTTTTTAATTTTCTTTACTGTTAATTCTCAACAGATGGCTATCTTTTTTACTGAAACTATGGCGTTATATTATATGTTATTATTAAATCGTATCGGGCAACTACGTGACATCCGATTTTCCTGAAAATATCTATCAGAAGAATTCTTCAAACTATGGACATTCTTCCACTTTCGGAGCGGGCATGGTTAAAGTTAATCACATTTTAATTTTCGATTTTAAATGAGAAACTACTGAAAGTTTATGAGTTTTGATAGATTTATCCTACAGTCGATAAATTGTGGCGCAAACATAAAGTGGCGCTCATCAAATTGTCTCCAGACTATTGTTCTTTCCAGTTCTTAGCCGTTTAGGGTAGTTTTGCATCCAGCTTGGTCTTATAGAATTTCCTAATTGCAGGATGCCAATCACATCCTCTGGGAGTGTCTCCATATGTCAGTTAAAAAGGAAGAACTTCTCAAGTCGGTTGTACCATTTGTCGGACCGATCAGCCATTGCGACTTGGTTTCTATAAATAATAATTTTATAGCTAAGGTCTTTTTTCAACAAAGTTAGATATTAACAAGTCATAAATGGTTAGGTTAGATTAGGTTAGGTTAGTATACTCTAGTATACGCCAACCGAGGTCTTTAAAAGCTGTTTCTGGAACAATTTTGTCACTTTAAATAGGCCCTACGTACGTTACGCCACAGTATACGGCCCCATACCGGGTGTCGGCACGTGGCGGGTGGTGGAGGGGAAAGCATGTCGATATGCTCTACATTCATGTCTGGAACACGGTTGAATGAATGTAGTTAAGGTTTCGTGTTTTTGATCACAAAAACTAATAGTAAAATATTGAAGGTACCCCTATATTACTGCGAAAAAATTTGTAGTTATTGTATTAGTATTATAGTATTACACATCCTTGAAAGTGTATTGAGTGTACAAGCAGACAATGCTTGGAACATTAAATAATTTCATCTTCTCTTTCGTTCGGATAGAGGTAGGTGTATCAGGGAAATAGGAGGAAAGGATATCTATCTAGTCAAACCTACGTACATCTGTGGTCAGTATTAATTACCCATTTCTTTGTTCTGTTCGCATCGTACGTATTTCGTATGCTGTATAGGTGCACTCAAAAGTTTCGCCGCCTTATAAATATTTAATTGTTATTTAATTCAGCAGAAATGTTAATTTATCCGTTCAAAATTATCCGATCCCGATTTATTTATACTTTATGTTATTCTTCTGTATAATTTTGAAACCAGAAAAAATGAATCTAATATTTATGATTTCTGTGTTACTTATATAATATATATTAAGTAGTATATGTGTATTTTTTAATGAATGTGATTTTTTTATGATGCATTTTAATGGATTTGAATAGTATAATATCTATCACAGATCCCATTATTCTATACATAATGCGTATTTTTACTGTTCATAGGCACATCAATTGTTAGTTTGACGATAGTCAAACTGTAATTATATAATATATTAACTTAGTATAATACGATATTTAACAATAAACATAATTCAATAATGCATTTTGCAGTGCAGTCAAACGTGTCTTCTCTATAATTCTCAATTGTTATAAGTGCTATACAATGTGTTCGTTAAATGAGATTTGCCAAAAAAGATCCACGGTGATTGTTGCGGTTGCAATGTTTAACTATATTAAAAATAAACATAATGTGTTTTAGTATTTTTCTAATGTTTATTATATTAAAACTATTAATTATGTAATAATTTAGTTAACCACTACATGATTATTTGTAGTATTTAATTTTATTCGTTTTCTTAATTATCTATCTTATGAGGTTTCATAAAGTCTTTTGCTGTGGTCTATAAAAAAGATTGTAAAATAACCGAATATTTCATTTACCATTTCCGGTCTAAAAGTGGAGCATGTCGATCTACACAGTGTGAAGATGACCATTCCAGAAATGTATATGGATTTTCGGAACGTGAACATATGTCTAAACACATGTTTTTCACAAGAATTGGTTGTTATATAGTTTTTCAACCTATTGACCACTAAACACGGGATTTTTTTTAATCCAGCATCTATGGGAATCAAACCCGTAGCTTCCGGCGACCAGGGAGGACGAATATGTATTATATATATTATATATTAATACATGTTTTTGGATTCTCATTCTAAAAATGAATAATATTTAAATGATTCGTAAGTTTCACTCGCACGCTGTCTTTCTGCAACATTCTTTTCTATTATAAGAACAAATGGTTTCGCGGTATGTCGTATCCACTTTGGGCCGAAGCGAGCGAAACTGGGCAGGGGGAATTCTAGCAAAAACTGTGTTCCGAAATGAAAAAAAGCCTCGGCAGGGTGGCAACATCATTAGCAAGGGAGGCAGTGTGGGTGGCTTTAGGAGTAACGAGCGGTCACCACTCCCTAACGACGTCCAGTGATGATGCGACGCCAGGCGTCGGTTGTAAAGTGACGCCGGAACGGTTCGCAGAGTGATCGATGCACTGCCTATCAAGGTGGCTGTATCTCTTTAGTTTTGGACTTAACGACTTTGGGTGAGTGAGATGAGTGCTGGCTTGCGAACAAGTATAAATATAAACATTAAATTAATTGAATATATTTGATCTAATACTGTAGTGGAAACAATATATAAATCATTGAAAATACGAAATGAATCTATTTTTACTAATTTAACTACACATTGTAGATTTATAATTATGTATATATAAACAATCATAAGTATTCATAGTCAGTCTACAAAAATTTTGTTTCTGAAGATAGAATACATTTATTGATGTATATTTCGGTGCCAAATAAATTATATTGTCTATATTGTCTCTAGTGTTATATTGACGAAAAATTTTTTTAGAAGCATTATCATTTTATCGAAACACTTTATTGAAATCATTATAAAAACTATATAATGACACAGAAAACAGTGTATACTATACTAAGATAACATATAATGTAATTGTAGAAAAAATGTTTCAAAAAGAAACCATTTAAAAGAAAATAATATAAATATTATATTATATGGTATATAAGTCATATAAGTCAGGCAAAGTAATGTATTAATCAAACGTGTAACAGGGTCAAGTGAAAAGTAATTTCCCAAGACGTTTGTTAAACTGCACCAGAGTATGAGTTAGTGCAAGCAAACACTATCTTAATAAAAGGAAAAAACTCTTACTTATTTTAGAAGTATAGTTGTAGAAGTATCACCAGTTTTATGGATTTAACAGCGGTTTTAGCTTTAATGAGTGTCATCGTTGAACATGACAATATTATGAAACATTTATTGATTATTCTATATTCAACCACCGAGATCGAAAAAAATAATGTTTTTATTAAATATTTCTGCATATACAATCTAATTCCATATAAGTATATTTGAATTATTGTTGAAATTCAATAAAAACACACTATTAATGTCTTCTAAAGGGGCTCGACGTTCATATGGTGATAATTCATAGATATTTGTTAAACAAAAGCTTCGTAAAAATTATAATTAAATTAAGTCAAATATAGTTGCCATATGGATGTAATACCATATCAAGTTTTATTATATATAAATTATTTGATATGGAAATAAATCAAGTTAAGACTATGAAAGTATCTGAAGCATTTTGTCGAGTATATATTATGTAATAGTTATGTGGATAATCAAGTGCGATTGATAATCGTTTGGAACTGAATATCGCGAGTTTCCATTATGTAACCATATGACGATCGGTAGATGAAAGTTTAGTGTGCCCACCTCGGAACCGGAGATTGCGAATTCGTTTTTCACATCTGTAAGATTTATAAAAATCCAAAAATGCAAGACTGGGTGCCCATTGGTTTGAGCAATTGTATGACAGCCAACATTTGTGAAAATAGTCTTCCAAAGCATGTCTTCACATTGCAGGAACACATATATACTATTTCACTTTCGGAACAAACATCTTCACGCTGTGTAAATCCATATCTTCCATTTTCGAAGCGTAACTATAAAATATGAGAGGTATATTTCCAAAGTAAATTTATTCCACTATACCAAACTTTAAAAGATATGATATTTTTGTATGGAAAAACCATATTATAGCTTGCATACCTTTATATATTATACAATCAATTTCAAAAATATTGAAAACAAAATAAACGTGTAAAGTAATTCTTTTATACAAAAAAATACTTGTTCAAAATGTTCTACTTTAAATTTTGGTATTGTGAAATAAGTTCACTTTGGAAATATACGTCTCATATATAGATGCATAACATGCGTATCTAATGTTTTGGGTAATTATCTGGTGATCAACACTCGTTGATAATAATTATCATATTGTGTTGATTCATACGATTCATATGCGGTAAAAATAATAAGCATTGAGGTGTTTTTACGAAATATATCCAAGATAATATAATTATTAAGTGTGTCGAGTATCCTGTGGGTACCTAAATGTTTATGACCGTGGCTATACATAGCAATAAAAGAGAAATTCACGGAATAGTTGGAGTATTAGTAAACCTTTGTGATTAGTGTGCGGGGCACGGAAATGATAGTTGGTGCCTTCCAACATAATTACGCGATGATATGTCTGAGAGAAGATGAATTTTCGGCAACTACCGCAACAAAGTATATTATCTTACAAAGTGGTTGAGCGAATTGACTGGTCAAGTCAGTGGAGGGATGAAAGAAAGTAGCTTTACATTTATGTATCTACATCATCAAAATTTTCAGCTGGTTCGTTACTAAAAGATCACTAAGATAAAGCCGAAAACCTCATATTTAAGTAAAAATAGCCGTTTTACTACAATAGAAAATTTGTATATATATAATATGGTTCACTTAATATATTCCAATTTGAGTTCAGCAATGTGCAGATTGGGAGTTCAAATCAGATAACTGCATTCACTATACAAAGAAAATGCAAGGGTAGAACCCCAATGGCTTGAGTGATTTGTGATATATAATTCTTATGAAATACCTATTAAGATCAATGTATATATTGTGGATATTCATATGCTTGAAGTATGGGGTGGTAATAATTTTTTAAAAATGCTTCAAAAGATATTGACGAGAAAATTTCTATATGTTTCACTAAATAAAAAGTTTTTCAAAGATTGTTTTTTAAAAGACGAATGATAAGCATTTTCTATTATTTTTATGAGAATCTTGCATTATTATCAGCTCAATTTTCATATTGGAATATTAGTGAAAATAGTTAAGGTAGAATATTACAAAAAAATGTAACTATTATACATTAAGCATAAATTATGTAAGCAATATGATAGAGTATCCACAATAATTCTTTTACGCAATTACTTGTTCTCAATTTATGATACTGCCAATTGGACCAAAATAGGTATGTTTTCAGTACTATCATTATATATTCGGAATTTTTCTTCATTTATATAATGAGTACCATCAAAGTTGGTGATTAATGATTATAATATAGTACAGTTAAATAGATTATGCATACGTTTTAAATCGAATAATCCGTAGGTGAATAATGATTATAAATGTGGAAATATAATGAAAAACTATTAACAAACAAATTTCCCGAAAGGTATCTGAAAATTGTTATGATTTTCATGCCCCATCTAGAAGTGAAATGATTTTTTCTTCCTCTATTCGTAAGTATTGTAAATATTAATTTAAGTTATATGGCGTCACAAACAATTTTGCATTGTTCATTTCAATTCCTACAAATTCCAACCATCCAACATTATGTAGGCTGAGGCCGATTCATTCGCGAAAGGAAGAACCAAGATAAATTATTAAAGGAAAGAACTAAACCGCAGAGGGGGTTTCCCGGCTTATTTTTTTCTCATCGTATTTCCTCCTTCCGTTTCCGATCCCACACAGTAGCGTCTCATAAAGTTTTCTAAAAGGGTAACTACGGATGTAATATTTATTATAATATAAACAGCCAGTAGAAGATTCACCTTGAGAAAAAGTACTCAAATAAAAAATATATATGTGGTATTGCTCATTTAGATTTATAATCATAGTGCCAAACGTAGGTAATATTATCGATAATTTCGGTATAAATTAATTTACTAAAACTGATTGATCATTAAATTATTGTAAAATTTTAAAAGCTGAAAAATTCTTAATAATAGAGACCTAATTAAACCAAAATCCACGTCTCTTCCTCAAAATACTATATATTTTTACTTCTTTTCGCCCATTTCATAAAAATATAAATATTTTCTATAATTTGTACCATAAGTAATAGTTTTTTATGTTATCGAAATATATATTCTAAAACTTAATAAATTTCAGCAAATGAACGAAATATGTGTTAAAATATTTATCCTTATAAATCAAATTGTAATGAGTAATAGTCAACATATTTTATCATTGTAATGAACCAATTTATTTTTGAAATTTTCAAAATAGTTCCAGTTGGTTAAAGTGGTTCCTAAAAACATTGAATTCCACAAATACTCGTGTGTTTATGGTAAAGATTTCTTTGGCTTGAGTTCCATCACCGCCACTGACAAGAAACCCCCTTTTTATAAGAATGGATGTGGACGCACACTGTGTGTGGATTTTTTTTGTTAAATTGTCACGCCTGTCGCCTACAGGCTTTACATTGCGGCGATCAACGAATTGCAAGGAGATGCGTATCTAACAGTATCAAGTTGGCGGCGTGTTATGACAATTTGTTAAAACATTACTAAGAAAACTTATACAAGCGAAAATTACTCTTCATTACGTGTCTCCTGTTCATTGTTTAAAAGTTTTATATTCACTTGATATTTTGCTCTTTATTAAAGAATTTTTAACATAAAATTATTTTAAGCAAATCGTAATTGTACAGAATAAGTACGGACTTGAGTGTTTAATATTTATCTTTTAATTACCTTACAAATTAATTATTTTAATCATCCCCTGAAACATTTTTCAAGTGCCGATATAGTTATAGTTATATAGTTTACAATATATAGGATCGGAGTTGTAACAATGATTTTGTCGTTCTTTGTGAGTATCAAATATTCTTTCATGTTTTGTTTGTTAGGAAATGGCCAAATTTTAAGTGCTTATTGTTTTATGAACAAATATGTATTCTATTAAAATTAAATTGTACAAAATTAATATTATTTTACTTCACGTTTCAAACGTTCCTGGGATCATCGCGCCCTTGTCAAATGTCCTTTGCAAATGTCTTCCTACGGTTCTGTATATCACCAATCAATGATTAACTTAATTATTCAATATAAACAAAGAATTTTTGTGAGGGTTGTGATAAATATTTTTATTTTTTTCAGCGTTCTTATATTATTGGTATCAGATAGTTATTTGTAATACACACATATATATGTACTCCATTTCTGGAGTGACCACTGTGTAAATATGGTTGCTCATTACGAGATTATGTAGCATAGTGCGTAATGTGACAAACACAACTCTCTAATGATGTCTAGTTTAATTAAGCTTAGTTAAGTAATTAATCAGTAATTTTTTAATATTGTAAAATTTACTCAGTTTTAAATGTATTTTAATGTTACCAAACTATACAAAAAAAAAATGTTTTAAAAATAATTAAAACTACACAGGCTTTATTTTAAATTATTCGTCACTATTTCCAGACAAAAATTGACAAAAAAAAAATGTTCTCAACAAACAATTGGTCTTCGGAAAAAAGTTCAAAAACCTCAAAATGGAACCATTGGCCATCTAGTACTTTACCAATTATAAAAGTAATTTAATTCTGTTGTGTTATTTAACAAAGTCATCAAAACGTGCAGTATTATTTGAGTAGATTAATCAGTTTTTCTTTATTCTGTTTGATTTTTTTCTAAAAAAAAAGAAAACATATTTCGTAATCTATATCAAATCATGCGGCAAATTATATTTTAATTATAGTTTGATTAAGCATTTTGATATTTTTTTGGCATATCAACTATACGGAGTAAATTTTTTCTGCTGAACATATCGAATACTGCATTAAATTTAATATTAGAAGTCGATATGCGTGAGAATTAATTTTAAACATAAAACCATATAAACTTATTTAGATAAAAATATTAAAGTAGTATTTCTTAATTTTAATATATTAAAAAATACTAACACAAAATGCTTTCAATATTTTTTAGTCCATTTCAAATCTAAAGATTTCAAATCAAAATTTAAAGATTTACAAGAGACGTTTTTCATAATAATTAGTTGTCACTCAAATCCATTGGGTATCTAGTCCTATATCTTAAATTAAAAAAAAAAATCCTTGTGAAGCTGCGGCATTCGAACTCTCAACCTCCTGCACCAAAGCGCATAGGACCACAAAGTAGTTTTTTAAGTTATAGAATCGTATGAAGTTGCTAAAATAAAGTTTTCACGATGTTCTTTTTTGATGGTTAGGTTAGGTTTAAAATTCTCTATTGGCTACTTTAAATGGCATGCTTTGATATTGCATACGCTGACTAGTTAATGTATGTACTATCGAATTTCACACTAACTATACCATATACATTTATATATTTAGCGTCGGTGCCAGATATCGTATCCCCTATCTATATAATGATCATAATTAAAGATCAATTTACAATACTGAATGTCCAGTTGTATAAAACATAAAAAATGTGAATTATGTTTATATTAATATAAATTCAGATAATATTGGTTTATATTAACCAATATGCAATTGATAAGCACGACCACTTACTTGTGAATCACATTAAACCGCTGCTTTCAAATCGGAATTTCGCAGTTCTGTGCAAATTACTTGTTTTTTTTTCGTTGTTAATATTCATTTCATGCAAGGAATATGGGTTTATTGAATGACTTATAACTAATCCTTAAAGTATAATCTATCACAATAACGACATATCTTTAAATTAAAATGGCGTTTTGTCTATCTTCGTGTCTATTTGTATCTATCTTTGATTTTGAATACATCGTATTATTACAAAACATTACATTTTTATTTGCATGTTTTATAAAATTAGCTTGGTAATATATGTTTCAATCTCTGTGTGTACATCTTCGATAATATACTCGTACTGCTTAAATAAAAGAGCCATAAAATATGATGAATATAATAAAAAATGTGACGGTGTGCCAAGTCTTCCTGGAAAACTGAGATGGTTACAAAAAATAAGTGATACATTTTTCACGGTCAGTAAAATATAAAATAAACAGAATTTTCTACAAATCGACCGATTCGTATTGTTACAAAACGGTCCGGTAGAGAGTTATGACAGAGTTATAAGATTTAAATCGGCTAATGATTAGCGTATAATGAGATCTGAATGACCGGACGTCTGGTTTAAGTGGATTTAACCCGTTCACGTCCATGGCCGCCGACGCCCGGCTAGCTTGATATTCGACATGCACCAAAATCAAAATATCAATATTGTTATTTTCACGGGTGATTATTTTGTTGAAACTTGATCAATGTGATGTGGCTGTTGGTAAATAGATGAATTTTTTGTTCGTAGATTTTTAAAATTAATAACAGTAAAGATAACACTATTTTCATTTCGTCATTAGTAATCACTTGTAACCACAAATTCGGATCACAAATCGGTTGAACTGGCATTCTTAACGATACCCGCCGTGAATGTGGACCGTAATTATTTCCAAAATGTTACATTACTAACATTGCTATCTATTTCTTTTACGAGAATTGATTGTAGTTTAATCAATGAACCTAACTGGGCATTTAATCTTGCGTCTTTGATTTATCAAAATCCTCATGTATCTACGGATTTTGAACACGCGATAACTGGCACAGCATGTGCGCTTAATAAATCGGCCACCGAAGTGACTATTAGCACTTAATATCGCATTATTATATTAACTAATGATATATTAAGATACCAATTACGAGTTCACAAGAATATCATACTTACAAAACGAATTTTTTTTCAAATAAATAAAAAATAATATTAGAAAGGTCGTTGAGTATACAAGAATATATACTGTATACGTTTGAATAAGAGAAATCATCTTTAAATGATTAATTGAATGGTAAAAAAGCAATTCTCGTAAAACTACATTAAATACATTTAAAAATTTAAGCCTGCATTATTTTGAAGCGGAAGTGATAAAATGTAGTACTTTTTATCAACATTCCTTTATGATAGATATAGGCCCCTACTAGGTGAAATAATATGAACGTTCAAAATAAAAACTGAAATTGACAATTACTATTGTTAAATTTTCAATGAAAGTGCATTACCTGCTCAGTATCAATTACTCTTGCAATTTTATTGATTGTTATTAGACTATAAATTTCTACATCATGTATTTTTGATTGAGTTCTAATTATCAATACGACATTATTATCCAATTAGTCAATATTCAAGTCTAGACTTATTTCGTTGAAGTCGACGTTTTTTGTCTTAAATTTTACTAATAATATTATAAAAATACCGTTTAACCGTCAACACTCGATCATTATTTCTCTATAATTCTGTTAAATGTCCATTTTCTTTGTTATTTTATTACTTCTATCACCGATCATTATTATTTATGTAGGGAGAGATAGCAGAAGTAAAATGTTCCGGGAAACCATTAGTCAATTTGACAAACGGTTTAGCTCATGAGCCGCGAATAACGACAAATATCGTAACTTACGTGTGGTTACTGCAACACACACTTCTTGCTAGTATCATCGTCTGTGGGTGTTGTTCTTTGAAGACTCTATTGAATGGAGTATATGTGTGTAAAATAAAGAAAAGTAGACTGAGATGAAATTTATTAGGATGAATGACCGCTGTATCTAGTATGTATCTTCACATTGCGCAATGCGTTTTTGCCTATGTGATTATCACTTATTTGTTTTGTCATTGTACAATACAAATACATATAGACGTATTTAAAAAAAATTAAGGAGGCATTCACTGAGCTGTGGAATGATTACGATTGCTAAGTATAGTAAAGATGCCGTACTTTACATCTATGTATTATATCAAAAACACAAAAACTGGAAAAAAGCTGTTAACAGACCATTTTTTTTAACTTTTGAATGGTTTGCGGTGTTATATAGCAAGTGTGATAAACTTTACACAATTTATTGACCAAATAAGATTACCTATAAATATTTTTATTTTAGTTTATCTATTTTTATAATTTCGGCATTTGCATTTGCGTACGTGACAACATCAATCTTAGGTAATTTGTATTTATTCTTGGGACATTCCAGTCGAATGAATCAGATTACTTTTCGATATCAAAGCTGGATATGTCTAATTAAGAAGAAGTGTAAGGACGGGGTGGGTTGATGGTGGACAGATTTATTAGTGACGAAATGAAGTTTTTTTTATAAAAATAACAATGGTAAAATAAAACAACGCCCATGATAAATATAACCATATGGTTTTGTTGTATTGTTTTTGTCATGTTTTACGATAATGTGACTATAAATATATATTATCTAAAAACGTCCCAACAACATAATGTTATACCATTTATACTAATAGTTGCGTACAATAAACATAATGATGGAGATTAACGTGTCCAAACATTATGCTTATTTGCGTGGGATATAAAAAAAATAAAGCAAATTATTTAATTACCTGCGTACGTTTGATTTTTATAACATATGAAGCATATCAAAATTTACAATGTCAAGATTATGCAGTTACGTGTGTATAACGCTATCAAAAAATTTACAATGACCAATTCTTACTAATTTCTCTACTGAAGTATTATAGATATGTCGTAGTATTAGTATTATATATTGTATTGGTATGCGTGAGTAAACATTATGGATCTATATGGTAAGTACTATGAGATAATAACCTCAAACGTTAGGGACACTTGTATATGGATATATTTTATGGAGATGTGTGTAATATACAGTCATTTTTTTAGTATACATTTTGTGGCAAAGACAAAGTATAAGTTGATAAATTCACGCAACTTGAACCGATTAAGAAAAAACACAGATAACACTTTCATTACGGTGGTGATGATTAATATTTATTTTACATACATTTCTGTTTCTTTTGTTAATACGGAATAAAACTTATTGTTAACTTATTTATGTTTTCTTTAATGTGTATACACGTAATGCTTCTCACTGCATATAATAAAGCCATCTAATCATACCATCAACACCCTCATTACGATCCCCATCGTTCATACCGCAAAACCCCACGTATTTTTTGCTCAATCATCTTCTTCAAATGCCACCCTCCTCCCTTTTCTTGAGGCTCGCCCGACTTCCTCGGGAGCCCTCTCCTATTCCAGTACCACCCCCAGGACTTTTAGGGAAGCCCAAATCTCTCCAGATAAATCACTGTCAGCTACGACATTCATCTTTGTCACTATGTGGGACACTCGGTTTGTCTATCTGGAAAAATAGTCGCGGATTAAAACAAACCGAAAAAGAGAGCAGTGTATTAGCCAGTGGACTGATTTTCACGGCGGTCAGTTATTCCGCTGGCTTGGAATGTCTTTTGGTTAAATAAATCGTCTTTCATCGAGACATGTATCTCAATTTGTTGATGGTAATTGATTATAATGCATAGCATTGCATAATAGACGCTATGGTATTGGTATCTCAATCCATCTTTGAATATAAATACTGAAAACTTAGCAGTTGAAAATTAAGATCTATTTTTTTAAACAAAAATAAAGTTATTTACATATAAAACAGCTAGTTTTCGTCAAAATGAAAAATCTAAGTATTTATAATAATAAGAAATATATTCGTAAAGAGGGAAATCCAGAAAATCTTATTATATATAATTAAGAAGTAATCTCTGCTGATAATCATTCATGTTGCTTTAATTTACTTAATAAAATTCTATACACAACTCAATTAGAGAAAATACTTAATTTTAAAACAATATTAATCAATAAAATAAATACATTCAAGACGAAAGCTGTTCATTGTACTGTTTAAAATATTTTTCTTATCTTCCGTGTGGTAAAATAAAAAAAATCAGTGTATGTATGTAGTTTTATTTTGTAATAAATTGATTCAGAAACATAAAATCCTTTTAGAGAAATTTTAAAATCTGTAATAGGTTAGTTGAAAGTAAATTATAAAATAGTAATGTAATTAGTTTTACAATATAAGTATTTACGTTCTGCTGGAAGTAATACATACTTGATTTAAAAATGTTTCCTTTTGTAATAAAGCGTCAAAATAACTGGTGTGATGTTATCGAAAGAATGCTGATGCTTCAAAGATGACAATACGTAAATGACACAAGCAAATCAACGCGTCATCTAGAGACTCTATTTTACCATACTCGTGTGATTCATAAAATACTAGTTTCACCTTTCACCCTCGTTTCACTCAGGAGCGTCTTTTTCTTGCAGAGATAGTAAGTAATCTGGAGTGCGCCAAAATGCAATGCGTGAGATGCGATCTATCTTAGAATCGATTAGCGACCCCTGACACGCGAGAAGGGTGATTTCGCATTAAGCACATTTGTTGATACGTGTGTATATTGGAAGAAACTAATTAATTTATATTTGGGCTTATTATCCACGAATTTTACTTGAAAATTGAAGCCAATAAAAATTGAAGTTTAATTAAATTATTTTGCGTTAAGCATACTTACATTTGCGTTTGCAGACTTTGTCAGGTTTTTATACTTGCAGATATTTTCAAGTCAATTTACCCTTGGCGTTACGTATATTTGTTAACGAAGTACACATTAGATTATAATGATTCAATTTAATAAAGATTAGATGAAATTTAAAGAGCAAACCATCAGTCAGACTGATAGGTTACTTTGACTTATGGTACCCATACACTTACAGTCCACCTGTAGTCTGGAGACTGTCAATCCAAGACTAATGATTAGAATTGAGACAGGCCTCACGTGAGCATGACATGTAACATGAGCCTATCCATGAGACTGACAGTACATAACTATTGATGTGGACATACAAATTATAACGATTAGGATTGACAGTCCCCGGACTGCAGGCAGATTGTAGGTGTATATGTATCATTGGCGTCTTGATTTACAATAATTTACGGTTAATTATATAAATTGCCAAACAATATCTGCGTCAAAAGAATATAATTAATGCACGCTCCGGTAATTGTGGTATATTAAAGACATTACTTTCAATCTCACGTGTAAAATAATTCCAAGTTAGGTTAGTCAATTTTATTTGAAGATTTTTTTTGCGTTTTTCAGTTTTTTTGTGAAGTTCTTATTCGTGACATTAATATCCGTGTGTTTTTATCCAAGATATACTTCTCATACCACTTTTGCACTGTTAAGTTATTTCAATACAAGTCGTGTAGTGGCCAAAATTAGAAACTAACCATGTCACTGTCGAAATAGCAAAAAAAATCGCCGTCAATTGTTTAGCGTGTCTATGCAAATGAACAACTTATTTTGCTAGATATATAGACATATTAATACATGTGAGATTAAATTTATAAAACAAATGATAAAATCAGGCATAATTTTTTTACATATAAACTACAAAAAAAGTGGACGTAACTCTCAGCTTTTTAAAAAAAGCTTTCTTTTCGATAATCACATTGTATACATATTCTAGCAAAAGAATGTAAGCTGAAATGCCGAATAAGTATCTAAATTTAGCTTATAAGTTATAGCGTAGTTGGTAGCGTGCGCGTCTAACGATCCGGGAAATGCGGGTTCGAATCCCCATCTGTGTTGGATTTTTAAAAATCCAAAAATGCAGG
>JAGVSQ010005754.1:0-17267 GCA_022683975.1 Rhyacophila evoluta
CATTCCCCGGATCGTTAGACGCGCACGCTACCAACTACGCTACCGGGGAGACATAATATGATAATAGTAAAAAAAAATATCTCAGTATCTAAAAGATATATTTCCAATATATGTTTACTGAAAAATAGCCCATTTTAAAGTGCAAGCAATATAGTTACAACCTACGGCATATTTTATAAATAACAATTTATTAATGTATTAATTCGATATCCAATTCATATTCCATGATATTTTAAAAATATTATTGAATGATGTTTTTTATAGCAGGCAACCAAAATAAACACTAACTACGTGGTTATAAATTTTGCTGCTACATACAAACTTTAGTTATTATTAATTAATCTGTGTGAGACATTACTTATCTTTTCCACGTCAAACGTTTTTTTCTGAAAATTAATTCACAGCTAATTCATCAACCTGTTGGGCAACCAGTCCTTAAATTTTTTTTAAATAACCAGCAGCTGTGGGAGTCAAATCTGCCACCTCCGGCGCGCACAAGAAGAGAATATAGAATTATGTAAATAAAATATACAAGAAAAAACGGTCGTTTTGAATTTTTATCAATCCTAATAATATGAAAAATAACCATGTTTAATAGTGAGCCATAAAAAGCACATTTTAAATAGATATAATAATAATAGATATAATAATATGCGTCTGAAATATGCTACATTTCCATATTCTTATACACACATAATTCTTTGTGAATCAAATAAATTTTGAAAATTTATTAGAATTTTGAAATGTGTGCACGTGAGAGACTTGACGACAGTGAAATAACTTGTGGTTGTATACTTAAAATTGTTAATTACGTGTAAATATTCATTTTAAAAGCATGTATATGTATAATTTTGAATAAAATTTTAATTAGCTTCATGAATTGCAAGTTGTGTTAAAAAATCATATGAAATGCATGAAGCTCCACGACGCCCCCTCCTAGCGTTGGTTACACACGACAGGAAATGCATCGGCCATGTTTTTTACAGCAACATGGAAAGATCCAAAATGGACGGCGATCAAAATGCATTTTGCTATGACATCTGGCAAAGTAATTGTGAAGTATTGCATTCTCATCATATGAATAGTCGAAATGAGGGATATGATTAAGGCTGGCCGTCGGTTTTTGTGCGCATAACGCTTTTGTTACTGATAAACGGAAACGGATTCAACAATCAAATGACAGTATTTTCGACTCATTAGAAATATTGAATAACTGCCCATACAGAGCAACTTATAAAAAAACACGTGGAGATCGATTGTATGTGTCAGCCCAGTGTACATCAAAACTATCTTTAACTTTTCGAAATAATAAAAATATATCAAATTAAAAGTTCTGATATTTATTTGGCAGGCAATTACTATTTCATTCAGAGTTGATCTCAGATTTACTGAACATATTACCGATAAGCATACATAGGTACTTGAAGCATACTTTGGAATTTTGGAATATAAGTACTTGCATATTCTTTTTTTTTAATCGCGTTCGACTTGCAATAAATATAACAGATAAAAAATTATCAGTTGTTATATTCACATTTAAAATATTAGTTTTCCATGTCCGGATTTTAGGTAGGTATGTAATTTCTTTGAGAAATAATGTAACTCCACATCGATACTCGAATGCAGAACTATCATATGTCACACCGGATTTAATGTACATGCTGTTTGAATAATATTAGAATTTTTTAGTATATGTTTTGTAAATATATTTTATAAAGAAATATGATTTAAGTAAATATAATTTGCAAACAGTATGTTTTGGATTTTTCTGAATTTTAATAAAATGTAATGATTAGTTACTTAGGTTTTAATGAAATGTATTTAAAAATATATTATGTTATATGGACAAGTATACTACAGATTGCTTTTAGTAGAAAACTCAATTTTACCTAAACATGTGACATTAGTATCATCAGCTATAGGCCAGTTGCTGGGTAGCAAAAATACAAAAACAAATATTAATTAAAGATAAATGTTTTATTTTTTAATCGGCTTAAGTATGGCCCAGTATGATTATCCTAAATTTTCCCCCTCCGCCGAGGTGAGCTTAATTAGCTATGTTGATAAAAGTAACCTAAAATGGGATGATTTCCAGTTTTTTACAAAATAATTAAAAAACGACGCGTCAAATCAAACAGTTGTCAAAACATAAATTATAGAACGTAAAATTATGCATAAAATGAGAACCAATATGATGTATTTTGGTGCAGTAGTATAAGTACCAGCTCACTTCAAAGTTATACAAATTCTTCAACTTCCAACTTAGGATAATCATACTAGGCCATACCTGAATCAATTAAAAAAATAAAACCTTTAACCTTAATTAATACTCGTTTCAACTACCCAGCAACTGGCTTACTAGGCTTATTGAATGATTAAAGTTTTATTTCAAATTTAAGCTCCAAGTAAAATTCTATCAAATGCAAGTATAAATCGACTCTTACTTGAGAAAAAAAATTGCAAACCTTTATAGATTGATCAACGTTTTAAAAAATAATCATTTATCACTGAAAGGATATCGTAATTAAGTACATGATAATAGAAAATATCATGGAATGGACTTACAATATTTTCCACTCTTGAACCCGGTCTTGTGTTATATTTAACGTGTGATTATAAGTATTACAACGGGTTTGGCGTAGCTGTCTTGGAACGGTTGGAGCAGTTGCTCCAAGAATATGAATCACGGGGAGGGAGGGTAGTAGAAACGATGGCGTAGAAGGCATAACATAATATTAATACTCGAGAGCTAAAAAAACCGAGAAACTATAGAAGGACGCGACATCGTTTCTCGATCGAAAACAAATTTCGTCAGATACAAGGGGGCGCAGCGGTTATACTTGCAACAGGGCACTGAATATGTAGTTATGCCACTGGGTTTGTGTTTAATTATCCGTGATGAATGTTGAAATATTTATAAATATTTTTTGTAAATAATTAAATTATGGGGTCTTTTTACGATTCAAATTAACTTTATTTACCCTTAAGTATGTAAATGCGGATATGGCGGAATATGTGTATAGCATTCATATATATAATATATGGCGAGAGACCTAAAAAATGGAGAATACTGAAACTTGGAAGGATATTTTTTAAGTGGGCGATGACTGACGATAAGCAATAGTTAAAATTAATCGTGTTTTTCGGTTATCCGGGCCTCTCCTCTCTTGTTAAAATATATACGTCTTCGGAAGTAGCAGCCGACTCGACGAACTCATAATATACCATTCATTCCAATAATGAACGTTTATTTTACAGTTTTTATTCGTAAAATTTACCAACAAATGTTGTACGAATTACTAAGGCGTTGTATGTTAACGATTGGCAAAGTATTCAAGAGTTTTTCAATTGCAGTCACCTTAGTTTCAAAATTTACCGGTGGATGATTTGCGGTGGTACATACATTTAGCCACAAAATTACTATCTTTCATGAAACGGTTTCGCAAGTGTCAAATTTCAAAAACCTATTATATTCGTTCAAAAGAAATTCAGCAGGCTAGATATTTTCAAATTATCGGAAGTTAAATGCGCTTTTGTATAAAATTTCAATACAATAAGGTATATTATATTATATATTATACAAGTCGTTAATAAATTAGATTCCAGTAGATTACACATGAAATTTTAGAATACGCCATAGGCAGTTTCGTATTTACCGAGGAGCAGTTGGAGCAGTTGCTCCAGACGCACGAATCATGGAGCTTCGCAAAATTAGAAGCAAAATGTTTAGTTAGCGTAAGAGCTAGACAAACGAGAAACCATGATTTTTGCGAGGAAGCTAGGCTAGGCTAGGCCTGCATTACGCGACATGATTTCAATCAAAAATCTAAAAGTTGTCAACGCTGAAATCTGGGATGTGCAGCGATTTTACTTGCTCCAAGGGACTGGATATGTAGCTACGCCACTGGTCATAAGGCTAGAAGGTACACCGAAATATATTTAACAGGTTCTTAAATATTCAACGCAGCATGTTACAATAAAATAGAGTGCTGTAAACCAATCGGACTAATATGTGTTATTGTTATTATTGTCCGCAATTGATTGTTTCATCGCCATCGTTGGTGCATAAAATGATAGATACTTTTGTTATTTATTTTTATATTTTGTGGAATGCATGTTGATCAATTTGCGGCGCTCACATTTTTCTTTAATTTGCTGGTAGTAAGCCGTTTACCCCTTTTTATATCATATAAATTGTTTACGTGCTAAAACGTACGTAAAACAAAATAAATATGCAAAGCCAAAAAGAAGGTAAAACCTTCTCGAATTGGTTTTAGTCGAATAATATTTTCTGAGAATATTCCTATTTTAAATAGTCAAAATACTTTGGTTGCTTAATTTAGCTTTCTTCCATATTAAATTTTATTATATTATAGTTGTCATGGAAAACAAAAACAAACAATATTAATTATCTATAATTCAACAACCCCGAGTTTTGTCTGCATTAATCTTACCATTTGGATGTCATTGTCCATATCGTCGTATTACTGGCAAAAGACGTTAAAGTTTTGAGATAATCCAGTTTTAATGCTTGAGTCTCTCTGTCAAATACATTTTACGACAATTTCAATACATAATACATTATACCCTAAGCAACTCAAACATTAAAACTCGATTATCTCAAAACCCACTTTTTCACTTTAACGTCTTTTGCCAGTAATACGACGATATATCCTCTTTAGATAATTATTTAATTCACACATGCAAACAAATATTCGCCAAAGAAATCAATACATATGTCAAAACATATAAAGGGTTTTTTGAAGAACAAACTACTGATTTTGAGCTTCTCTCTTTAGTATTTTCCCATGAGAAAACTTCGCCACTTTCAATGAGATATCCCAAGTTCGAAATGTCGCGATAGGTGTTTCACCAAGTGAATAAGTATTGTTGTTTATATATTTTCATATTATATTACTTTTGTAAATATTAAAATAGCAATAAAATAAAACACACGATAATAACCCAACCTTCAAGTTTATTGATGAAGCAAGAAATCCCGAATACTTGAAGCAAAAAAATTAAATAGTAGTTGTGACTATGATTATCTATGTCGGTATATTCAATTGTAATCGCAGATCTTTCTTGGAATATTTTAAATCATTTATTTTCAATTGGCGGGAGTCGTAGGAGTTATCCACAGAAACGTAATAAAAATTATATGAAAACTAAAAATGAAAAAAATGGGCTGGTATGAACGACATCACGTGTGGTGCCAGAAAAACCTAGCAAAGGGTCACTATTATTCTTGAGGGGGGGGGGCAAAAGGGGAATAGAAAAAGCGTCCGATTGGTCCCTAGCCACGCCCAGTGGGGGCCCTTGCCTAGGCGCTAGAGGGGGGCGTTGCATAGCGAGCCTATGGCGGGCGTGTTTTTTTTTATTTTATTTTTTACACTTTTTTCTAATAATAATTCTCTGGCCATCACACAGAGATTTTCAGCTGTGGCAACACGGAACCATTTCGAATTAATTCATACAAGACTAATTATTAATACTTGGTAAATAGCAATATGTCTTACCGACGAGTTAGTTTTATATATTCTCATTGACAGTCGTAATCTAGATTAAGAAATTACTTCGTGTGAAAAAGTACATGTAAAGATATTTTCTATTCATACTATTAACTGCATTGTGGTAAGAACGGTTTCTTTGGAAGCACACTTTGTTTACTTCTGATTTATGTGATCGAGAAATATATTAAGTTACATATTTATATAAAATATATGATAGTAGATTGTTTTGTGGTACGACCTGAACCAAAAAAATCTTTATTTATCAGCACGACTACGTTTCTGATTATTTGTATGTGGAAAGTATTTACTTAGTGTCTAATTATTCATATGCATTCATATAATTATTTTCATCAAAATTTAATAATTAATCCTTATCCTTTCTTAGTAATTCAGTCTTCATAAGAACTATTATTATTTAGAGAATAACATATCAAAATATTTATAAAAGAGATATCCGTTGCAGTGATTCACTTAAAAATACATCATTATTTTACGAAGTTTTTTATCATTTTTTTAGTTTTTAGCTTTGGAGATGAGATTAAGTTTGCCATGTGTCCCCAAGTCACTTTATAGTTAACGTTTAAATTTTAAATATTTTCAAACTTATTTATAGTTTGAAGTCAATACCTACCTATCCACTTACCTCAATTACTTTTTTTTCAAATTATATTCATCTAACACATTTCCTTTCCATAAATAGAGACCGTAATATGAGTCTTCGCTATGAAAAGATTTATCAGGGCGATTTTCAATCGAATATTATGCCATTATTTGATATCCTCGTTGAATCGTTTTTATTTTGACTTGAACTTGCTATCTCAGGTGCCGAGTGTGTGAATTACGGCGTACATATTATAATATCTATTATATTGTCACTCCGAGTATAATATTTAATATCCTGTGTATATTAGTTTACATATTATTATGGATAAAACATAGTATGTTTGTTATACTTTGACAATAAGTGACTGCAAGCTTTGCATGATGCATAAAAGTTACTATCATATTTTTTATTTTTTATTTTATTATTATTCACCAAATCTTGACTGCAAATAACTGAACACAGCATCAATAAAAAATACAATAACTTAATTTGGCGGTTAGCTATGTGATCAACCAGTAACAAATAATCTAAGGTAGTGATTCCTAACGTGTGTGCCGTGAAATATTCAAAAGTTTCAAAAATAAAAAAGTGGCGGTATAGCCAAAAAAACGAGAAACCATAACCTTTGGAAGGAAGTAAATTTTTTTCAGTAGCGTAAGAGTTTTAATACAAAAAGGGCGCACCGACCTGAAATTTATTAAGAACTACTGATTCAAGGGTTATTATCCAAATCAATAGTGTTTTAAATCTCATTATAGTAGGTACAGTTTGAAAAAAAATATTACCTGCTAAAACCAAGTGATGTAGGCATTTTTTTAATGCTGGCGATAAATTGATACCACGACGTTCCAGGTTTTGTACGCGTACGTAAAATACAAAATATATAAATATTATGCGTTACAATTCACACAACAGAACTTACAACGTAACAATTAAATGCAGTCAATTTGTACTTTGCAAGGACGACGTGGAGGTAGTTTTTTTATATGTTGAAAATAATATCCAATGAACTCTCGGCTCAAGACTTAACCTGGCCAAAAAACAGTCAAGAATCTGAGAGCCTATTGCGAGCACTGTAGTAAACTGTTTACGTCAGGAAGAAAGCTACATATTTTGTAAATATTCTTATTTTAATAATTCCTCACTATTTTCTTATACGATGGGATAATCAGCAAAGAGATTACGTTTATTTTTACAGTATTCCGTAATTAGCACATACCAAACAACTGATAGCTAATTGGTCAAAGCACCTATATAGTAAGAGAGGTACCTGCACTAGCCATAGTGTTGTAAGATTTCCTGGAATCGTCATTTTCCTTACGCCTAATAATCACGCTACTTATGTATCACGTGTAGGGCTTTTTTTTCCTGCCCACTTCATACTATGTAGTACTCAAATAGTTTGTAGGTAACTAAGATATTTTTTTATTAACAGAGAGATCCCTTGTTGTCTGATAAGTTGATAAGATATGAAACCCGACTATTTATCAATCCATATAGATTAACTATTCAACAATGAATAGCTATCAAGGTTGGTATCA
Organism: Rhyacophila evoluta; assembly: GCA_022683975.1. NCBI lineage: Eukaryota > Metazoa > Arthropoda > Insecta > Trichoptera > Rhyacophilidae > Rhyacophila > Rhyacophila evoluta. The sequence goes on from JAGVSQ010005754.1 coordinate 7,659, forward strand.
AAAAAGACACCCAATGTCTAGCTAAAGAGACATATAAAATAACTGTATGGAATAAAAGAGTTTATTAATATTATCATAGGAATGCGATTATTGTTTAAAAGATATTGGATGAAACTATAGGTTGAGTAGCGGGTGCAATCAATAAGGCGATATAATATTCAATATCAAATTTTGCCTCATAGATTTAGGACCAGTTATTTAAAGTACTTACTCTTTGCTTAAGTACATGTATTCATAATTCATATATGATCAATAAAATAATGAAAATGAATTTGTAATAAAATGTTGTAAACAGATAAAGATAAAATGTTAAAACCATTAATACATATTTTATATACTAACGTCACCATATGGAGCAGCGTGTCCATTTTTTAAATTTATATTGATATGTTTTCCGAAACCAACAATGAATGGTTTTAAATAATTTCTATCTATGAATAATACAAATAAACGCAAAAAAAATCATTTCTCTTATAAATCAAAAATGTTCATAGTGATTTCTTTTTTTTCAGGAAAGTGAAGGAAAGTGTTTGTGTTAAGTTACCCGTGCATTTGGATGTTATGATGAAACGAGAAGACCTCGCCAGTTCTAAACAGTAATTGGCTTTGTGAGTTATTTTTTATATATATGTATTTCAAACATGAAATTTGTTTTGTCATCAGAATTGATATTTATATAGTTATTTAAGTGATGTCTCCGGTAGCCGAGAGGCTTTGGAGCGGGTGATCGTGCATTCGATTTACACGGCTTCTGATTTTTAAAAACTTTGAAAATGTAGGACTAGATGCAAAATCGGTTGATTAATAGGCTGTTAATCGATTTTCGTGAAAAATTTGCCAACGTAAATCTTGGAAATGCGGGGTTCCTCATAGATAGTTCATTAGAGTAGTAAAATTTAAACTATTTTGATCCGTATGCTCCACTTTTGGAGGAGAAATGCTTAAAAATGATTTGAATACCCAAAATTCTGTTTTAGTTTAGGATCCAGGTGTTTCGAGATACTTAATATGTACATAAATCAAAAAATAACGACTCATGATATACTCGGTATTACCTGTAGAGAACTGTTCTGGTGGCAATAAAAAACGGACAGTTTGTTGATGAAAGGTTTTCATATAGATTTTCCTACTGGCAAACGTTATAAATCTACTCTTATTATACATAAATTCTCTCCTAGCTCTAGATTTTGCAAACATCGTACGATGTAAACGATTATTTAAACATGTTGCTTAGAGCGCTGATTAGTGTACGCATAGTGAAAATCAATTAATTTCATCGACGACTTCTCATGTTTACCTAGATACAACATATTCATACTATCTTTTTATTTTGGTTGGGTAGGTTGATTTTTTGCATTCACCTTGGAAATCTTCCAGTTTTTGACCGATATTATCTTTAATCCATGTGAGTTTCGCGTAGAAAATATTATACATCATTATTATGTATTACGTGCTACAAAATAATATCTCAACTACTAATTTAGAGTATACTTTCAGATGTAGTAAAAATGATAATGGACTAAAATATCTTCCCCGGTCTGGGTGGTTTTATCAAAGGAAGATTCAAGAAACAAAACGCGTGACGTAGAAATAGTAATTTTTTCTATTACCTAGATATCTTATTACCCAGGTATTTTCTAGGAATCGGAGGAAGTTATCAACGTCCCGCGTTTCGACCGATTTGTTTATTCGGTGTAGCGAGCGGTCGGCTGCCCTTAACATGTTAAGCGTGCAGTAAAAGCAATGGAATCTAGTTTCGGAATAAAATAACCAACTCGCCATCCCACGTCCGCGGCGCAAACATCAAGAACCAAACTCACACATATTATTATCTTCACACACATTACCCTCCTGTAACTACACCCCCCTACCTTACGCCTCCCCCTCAGTACTCTGGAGACTAAAATAGCGACCGCTGTAATGCAGTGCTAGGACACCGTCGGAATTTGTCATATGGGCATGAACCCTTACTTTATTAAAGAACACTACTTAAATAAATTTATACGCATCGTTTTAAAAATATTTATGCACAACCGCAGTTTTTAAAAGAAATGTTAATACAGTGAGGATCCGATGCGTAAAATTACGTCGTCAATATGTTATAGCCTCGCTTTTCTCATTGATACCTCGGAATATTATTCAATGAAGCTGAGTCGAAAGTTATTTTTGTGTTTTTACAAATGGTTTTTTTACGTTAAATTAATTTCTGCAAAACACCTTTAGTCGACAGTAATACAATCTAATGAAAATATTGTGTGCTGAAGCAAGTTGTAGGGGTAAAGTTTATTCATTTTATATATATTTCTGTTGAAAAAACTGGTGGATTACCTATCGATTATTATGTCATTTATAAAAAAAGAGTACTGATCTTTCTGTATTTTTTAAATCTTGGCGTGCATGCTTATATATTTTTGAATATTTTATAAGATATAATTATTGAAATTGATTTTCAAAAATATGTTACACAACTTCCGGTTGTATGTTAAAACTCGATAGGTAGTGTCAACCTTTAATCTTCTATCAATCTAGCAGTTTGGTGGCGACTCAATCACAGTTAATATATCACGCAATAAAAGGTTTTCTATAACTATCGCGCACATGCAATGCAAAAAGAGGCGAATAAAAAAAATCGCCCTGAATTATCTGCCTAGCAACACGGGACGCGATGTTGCCGTCTCCTTCACTTGTCACTGAGACGTGTTGCTGTCTCACCGAGCCGAGAGTGTTCCTACTTACTCGCTTCGGGTATGAACGCCAGCGTACGTATTTTCCGAAGCACAAAGTATTTTATCAGTTTTGAAATCGATTTTTTTTCCATTTTCAAGAGCTTTCAGCTCAGCACACAATGTGATCATGACAGCATCAATATTGTTTAAGCATATCCGGTATGCAACGCGGGAAACATTATTGGGTGATCATTTTCTGTATGTTATTACTATAAATTTCAGTACGTGCAGGGGTAACGCCAAGCATACACTATGTTTTATAATAATTAATTATAATACGATTCTGTTTCAGGTCTCAACGTTAAGTGTACTAGTCGAATATTTTTGTAAATAAGAAAGCTTATTATTGTGAAGTAGTTTAAATTTAATACTTAAATTTTCATTAAAAAGGTGTTTCAAAATATTATGTGAGTACGATTGACTTGTTGTATAAAGCTTTGGGCGATTTTCCGATACATTTTTAAAAAATGGACCTTTAAGACTAATGAAGCGAAGGCTTCTTCTCGAAAGAGCTCAAAACGAAAAATATATTTTTTTGTGTCTATGATAAAATATGAGAAATGGATTTTCAAACTCATTTTAAATGTATGAGAACTTTGAACCCATAAGTCACGCCCACAGAATTGCGAGTTTGAAGTAGTGTAGGGGCATTTGAAATTAACAACAAAAAAATTGAAATTCGAAAATTTTCTTGAAATTGTAGATATTTTTATCGGTCAGAGCAATGCTTCGAAAACTGTAGGTTAGGGCCCCCCTTGGCGGCCACGAAATTTTCAGATTTCTTTCGGTCGCCGAGTGTAAATTGAGTGTTTTGGAATTTCTCGTATTTTTTTGGCATCTATAATATTTTTTTTCGGGGGCCGCGAATTATTTTTATCTGATTTAGGGGTCAAGACATGAAAAAATTTGGGAAGCACTGGGTTAAAATTTAAAGTGCATAAAGTGTAACATTTGAATAGTATAAAATGAATGTTGTAATATTTTATTTAATATTGTTATAATATTTTAATGTTTGGTAGAAAGAACTTTTTCCACTGCAATAGCAAAGTGTCAAAAACATTCCTCATGACTGGTGGGTAATTCCCAAGAATTCCCGTTTCCCGGGAAAACATATTTTTTATTCAATATAACTTTATCAATATTAATTTGAATTTTTCTGTATGATGTAACTTACTCGTTTTATTTTCTTCTAGTTTCTTTTTAGTTATTAAATATTTCTGAAAGGTTTCGCTATTTTTGCTCTTTTACTTAATATTCTGTTATTTTAAATAATCCTTTTTCTTGAACAAGAAATATCCGGGAAATTTTACCCTCTAATGTCTTCAGGACTTCATTATCTATGTATGCGCCCTATCCCACATCCCCACATCTTTTGTATTGTATTAGTCTCTATTAAAATATAATTTTTGAAAAATATCAGTATTCTACCAGTGTGTCATAACTAACTAAAATGAATATCTAAACCAAAAGTTCCAAATTTTCTTTGGCGTATCGCCTACTTTCGAAAAAAAATACACAAAATTACTCACCGCCCATTTCTCTTTATTTTTAAGCCATGTAATGTAATTATTTATTTTTTCTTCAAGAAGACAGCACCCCCTAAATATCTGAACCCCGTCTAGACCGCCCAAATGCCCCCCCAAATGCTTCTGAATCTACTACTGCTCCCCTAGACGGCCTTAGTGCCCATAGAGGTCGATAACGGTCACTTTGGGAACTTATGATCTAAACCAGCGATTCTCAATCGGGGTACATATTACCATCCAGGGGGTCACAGAGACCTCCAGGGGAGGAACACTAAAAAATATTTTTTGGGGAGGCATACAGAACTCTAGGGGAGGCACAGAAAATATACCATACGCGAGCTAAAAAAAGGAGAAACCGTGCTTCCATGAAGTATTTTTATGCAATATTATGTGCGTGCCAAAAAAACAATCAAATATTCAAAACAGGGGAGGTACAGAATTTGTATAAACTCAAAAGGGAGCCACAGCCGGAAAAAAGGTTGAGAGCCGCTGAACTATAAACGATGAAGTTGTCACTGTAAAGTTGTTACACATAAATATGTCTTAATAATCGACACACCGTGGAATGAAACATTTGTGGTAAATAACGTACTGATACATAAATAATGTGGGTAATCAAAAAAATATTGTAAAATTTTACCTGTATGTTATAGTCAAATATCACGCAAAATACATTTGTACCGTTTTTCTAATTAATATTCTAATATATTTGAATAATGAGTACGTAAAGATCTATTTTGACAATTTAAATGACTTCTAAAAAGCACGTTTGTATTAAATACGTTTTAGTTCAACTGAAAAGATAACAAGTACAGCATACTGATATTCCAGGAGGGAGTCGACTTTTCCTGACCCGCGCGGTCATACTTCTGAGGCAGAGGCTTTCAAATCTTGTGTGAATAACACAGATAATATATACACATACTGACTTGCGACTTAACGTATTTAATATTTATTTAAAAGTATATGATGTGTGCAATTCAAGATGATGGCAATTATGTAAATGTGTGTCTTATATAATAAGTGCCGCAAGTTTAGCAAGGTTGAATATTTATTACATTTCTTACGGCTAGGAGCGGATGGGAAAATTTGGTCTTTCGATTTAACAAAGGATTTTTCACAATTTCCGAATATTTGGCTGATATAACCAACTGACGCCATAATAGATAAGACATTAGGCCGCGGGCATGATAATATGATGACGGCGAGAAAACCACGAAAACAGTGATGAAAAATAGTTATAAATATGTAAGTGAGCGAGTGTTGTGACTGACGCGTTGCTGAAATTGCTCACTTGTTCACTAAGCTATTTTGCATCTCTCTTATGGTCGCTTTGACGCAGACGCTCAGTTATCCTCACCGCGGTCTTAGACGTGTCGAGCAGGATGGTTTAGTCATGTCACATGCATGCATGGGTGAAGATAACCAACTGATACACAATGTTGCTTAACAGTTAAGCAGGACTAGACAACCCGCGCCCCGTGGCGTCCTTTTGTGTGGTTCGCGGTCATAGTCTCATTCACGATATACATATAGTTAGTAGATTAAGCCGTAAAAAGACTTTTGAACCAAAGACTTTGAATAAAAGCTTTTTTAACGTATGAATCAATACTTACAAAAAAATAAAAAAAGTTCATGTCGTTGTAAAGCCACACCAGATATATGGAAATAAAATATTGGAGCAAAGTTTGCAATTATTCTTATTTATGTGCGACCCTTGGAATGTTTTAGGACGTCAATGCGGCCCGTTTTGAGATTTAGGTTGCCAAGGCCTGTTGTAGAGGATCAGACGATTACCATTTGGCATTGAAAATGTTCACGGTCACTTTCTTCCTTATCTGTTGAATTCTTATCGCGAAATTTAATCTCTCTTAGTGTTCCATGAGTTGTTCTACTTTCAATATAAAGTGTCATTTTCTTCGTTGTTAAATTTGTCTTCCTATGTCTAAGCCCTTTTCACTATCTACCAATTTTAGAAGTTGCCCTTTCCAGTTTTGGAGCATTATAAATTGGCTTATCGCTCGACATCCTAAATATCAGTTTGTTTGCCTTGCATGACTAGGACTATCGTAGGAACACGATCGAATTTATTAAGGAGTTCTAATTTGATAGACTGCATGACTGCGCCCCGGAGCAAGTAAAATCGTTGCCCTATTTTAAGATTTTTACTTCCTACTGGAATGGAACATGCGCCCCCCACGATTCGTGCGCCTGGAGCGATCCGCTCCAACTTCTCCTCTGTAGCTACACCACTGGCGTGATATGTGAGATCTCGTTAAAACCTTACAGCTATCACCGCCTTCTTCCAGAGTCATTGTTTTTCACATTTAAAATTGTCCTGAGCAAGAGTCAAGAAAATTGCCTAGAATATGCCTCAGAAATTTGTTCTGGAAACACGTGTCACTTTAATAAATTGGAAGATAATGCATTACTCAAAATGTATCTTTTCTAACGAATCTCTTTTCACTTTACTTATACTTTAATCATAGCAACTTGTAACATTTTTATATTGTCTGTAAAATAAGTAGTTATTGTAAGTAAATAGGTTTCTACAAAATAAATGTAAAACTTATATTTATTTTTGTTCTGTCACTTTCCACTGTGGAGATCCATATATCACATATTGGAATATGCAAATATACAGCGAGATGTGGTGAATAAGAATATGGAAAGTAAGTCACCAATTTTTGCTGCCAAGGCAAATTGGGATATATATTTGTTATATGATTCAATTGGGAGATCTAATGTTGCATATAATACGTAGTGTAAGGTACTAAATATAAATATCCGTATTTAGTATATTTAATAAATTACAATATCTAAAGCCGACTTCCCACCCTCATTTCATATACTTAATATGTTATTAATTTAAGAAAAACCAATGAAATTGATGTTGTGGAAGTCCTTTTTCCTGATCGCGAAGTTGATAGGCATCCTTTTTTCAAACCTAAAAGCTAAATGTAGATGCCATACATTAATAGTTTACATCCTTCTGATAGAACGTGTATTAAGCTGTACACACGGCGATTATCGAATAAAATCCATTTTAAAAGATTGGGGGTTACGTCTTTTTTTCTTTCTAAAGTCGAATTGTCGTCACGTAATACGAATGATTTGTATGTCATGTCAAATCAAACTTTGAAAATGATTTCTCAAATTATTCGTTGCAAAGTTTTACACATGGTTTTTTTAACAGTGAGGTATTTGTATCTGATGATGCGCTATAAATTCTGTGAGTTGTTTGAGTTATTCGAATAAAATAATTAATTTTAAAATCGTTGCATAATCATGGATCGAATGCTATCGCGCGTAAGTTGGACCGATGCCCACGCAAACGTCTTCAATTTTCAAATTTCGAACACTGCCTATTTTAAAAATCACAGCCAAGCTTATTCCGTCAATGTTTGCATATTAAATTCACACACCCCACTGACTACATATTTTTGTCTCACTTGTCGAGCATCGAGTTTGGAGAGAGACAGAACGATTGGTGTAACTACAGTGTGGAGCGCTGTCATAATCGAACGTCTGGATTGCTTGCTGTCTGAAATGATATAAAAATGTCGCCTCTAGCAGGTTGACTGGGTCACATACGAATATTACATGTTAATTTTTTGCTGTAAGATCTAATATTTTCAGTCAATTCATCCCCAAGACTGGAGTACTGAATCTTGGATGTATGGATTGTTAAAAAAAACTTTCAATACAGCTGTAATGTAATAGAACTAAATAATAATATAAAAATACATAGTTTATGTTTATATGATCATTTTAAAATTATTGGTTATAAAAAAACTGCGAAGGGGCGGGCGTGCTGTTTTGACTTGCACGCCTCACCCGACCTTAAAAGCAGTGCCGAAGCTACCGAGGTGCAGTTGAAGCAAGCTCCTCCAGGCGTACCAATCAAAGGGCCACAAATGATGTAAAGTTAGTGCGAAAGCTAAAACAATAAACGAAAAACTACAAATTCTGGACGAAAGTCAAAACTTTAAAGACGCGTGAAAGAAAAAAATTAAAGATGGTTAAAGAAGAAAAAAATGAGAAACCACAGGGCGCAATGAGTTTACTTGCCCAAGGCGCTGAATTTGTAGCGACGTCACTGTTTAAAAGGTTTATCCAATTATTGAAGTTACCACACGTTAAACGACTGATTTCCTAACGCGCTATAACGGTGTAAAAAAATTGCTGCAATGTCTTAGATACTTAGATCATTCAAAGTTTCAGCCGATATTATCTTGTTCGGCTATATTCTTCCGCATGCTTAATCATTTATGTTACATTTATTTAATAATATAAAAACATATACATGCACACACGAATAGTAAGTGATTATATTCAATATAATTAATGAATAATACATATACAATAATAGCAGTCACATAACTACAGCTCGCGGGTAATGGCGGATTCAGTACTCAAGAGTACCCTGCTGCAATCGTTTTTTAGGTCTCACGCTTCCTTAATTTTTTTACTTTGATCCAGAATTTGTGGTTTCATATTTTTTCGTTCTCGCACTTTCGTACACATTTTTGTGGTTTCTCGATTTTTTTTAGGTCCACGCTAGCTAAATATTTATTTGCTTCTTGAGGTCTTCTTGACAATTTTGAGCCCCCCCCCCCCTAGTTTGTGAGACCCTAGGTAAAGTCCAGTGGGTAAATCCGCCGCTGCCCGCGGGTCAGATCCGGCCCTCCAAAGATTTTCATCAGGCCAGTTTTATTTATAAATGTTGTACATAATATGAAATATTAATTTTAATTTTTTTTTAATTTGGTTGTGAATACATGACAAATTCTATTGTTCAATAATGATTTGTTTACGCGTAGATTTTATTATATATTCAAACAAGAATCTAACAAGATTTCAAATTTGGTCTGGCACTGCAATGTTCTTAAACATTTCAATCCAGCCCGTTTCTCAAATAATTTGGTGACCACTGACATAAAATGTTATTTTCTCCCGTATCGCTCGAACGCTTTAATTGTACTTGGTAACATCGTGGGTTAAGATTCGTGGGTCATGTGGTTGAAATCTCTGGGTTGGATGAACAATATGATTGACATAAAATGTACGAACATATAATGCTAAGGTCGGATACCTTAAGTTTTGTGATACAAACAAAAAAATGTTCGTCTACATTCACGCACTTAGCAAAATTGCACAAAATTTTGCAAATGCACAGCATAGTTTGACAGCTTAGTGATTGCGCGAAAGAGTCTACGGTGCATATATATGGTTAGTGGAAAAGAGATCGTTAAATTATCACACTTTTCCCCAGTTGAGATGATCTCATGTCTGCTGAGAGTATGAGATAGATTTAAGTATATTTCATAAGAGTGAGCGAGAAATCAATATGTCTG
>JAGVSQ010005755.1:0-17267 GCA_022683975.1 Rhyacophila evoluta
GTCTAGATCCATATGCTCCAATTTGGGAGCGAACATGGTATAAAAAAAAAAAAATTCATATAATTCATTTCAATACTTGGCTGTGTACAATATTTTAGTGATCATCCGCAACGATGATTAAAGTTAAATATTACACATTTAACCAAGAAATGGCAGTTAAAATGAAAAGTTCACGTTCTTGTTGTTCATCGTTTTGCAGAAGTTCTTGTAACAGTAGATAGAAATAATCATATATTGTATGTTTTATAGTATATATAGAACATTCACGATGTAAGTATATATAGTAAGAACTTGAAAAGTCGATATAATAAAAGATACTATTCACTAAGAAAAGTATAATATAAGAATAAATATGTGCATAAATAATTTTTAAAAATCCAAATATATAAGATATCCAGTCCTGCATTTTTTCTCAAATCTAATGGATATAAAACAAATTTGAAAATGCAATACTGGATGCAGATTGGGTTGAGCAATTGTCTGACAAATGATTCTCGCGATAAATAATTTGTCGAGACGTCTTCATATTGAAAAGATCAATATCTTCTACTTTTGGAGTGGATATGTTCATACTGTGTAGATCGATATGCTCCACTTTGGGAGCAAAGGTAATAGATTAAAAAAAAGAAAATAAATATTTTGACTAGTCTTTAATTATTCATGAAAATATTCACAAGATAGAACAGTAGTTCAATCTATTTATAGTTGTTTTTTTTATCAGTTACGAAACAAAAAAATATTTAAAATTAACACTTTAATTAATGAAGATTCTGTGTCTGATTAAATAAATAACTGGAGGTTAATAAGTTCAACTTTTTTATTCAACAATGCGTAGATAATACAGCACTTGCATATTTATTTTATTTCCATTATTTTCATTTGATTTGATGAAAGTTAAACTATAATTTTCTGATCTCCTTTGCGAATAAAATGTTTGATTCAATTTACCGCCGAAAAAATGCAGTTCATATACATAAAGTTCAAATAAAATTCATTGAAAATTTTATACATTTAAATTACTTTACAAACTGGGCGCTTGAATTCCTTTTTCCGTTCCTTGATATTTTACCAGAAATGCCGGAGGCGCCAGTAATTCATTCGGTGTATCAGTCACAGTAGCAGATCGCACAAAGCTCGATGAAAAATAGAGACGGAAATAGAGTTTATATATGTGTTTGCAGAGAGAAAAAGACAGAGAGTTTTATGAATGTATGTGTGGGCGAGAGAGACAGTTTCCAGGGCCGCATCTATCGGAAAGTTTTGCGGCGACTGCAGAATTATCCTTTTAAATTTTTCATACTTGCCTCGGGCTGCATGTTCTTTGAAACAGCTCTTTGTGAATAGCGGTTGATAGAGGTAGAGAATACATACTATGGAGAGTTATTACTTATCTAACTTGTAAAGTTCACGAGATAGTTATGTCTATATGAAAATTTATTTTGTTTGACAAACTTTTTTAATGGGATTGCTCTAAGGCGACAACTGTCAAAGACCAAACAATTAATTTTAAAATACACTAAGACTTATTATACTAAAAAAAATGACAGATTGACGTAGTTGAAACATTCTTTTAAACATACACCCGAAAATTAAACTAAAAACTTTGTAGCAAGCTATTATAGTTTTATGTTTTTTTTTCGTTATAACCAAATGTATATTAATGTATACTAAATTCTTTGCCGTTACGATATTTTTGAGAATCCTGTAAAGAAATTGGTAGCAAAATTGGATATAATCGAAGGATATATTTCCGAATGCAACTTTTTTGAATTCACAAAAATTTGAAGGAAAGTATAAAATACAGCACGGACAGCAGGGAAAAATCATTTTCAAAGACATCAATAAATAAAAATGAAAATTGAGAAACATATAAATGATTCATTTATACAAAAAATACTCTCCTTTATAAAAAAGTGTTTTTCTTTAGCATAGTGAAATAAGTGAAAATAAAAAATGCTTTCTTCAATTTATAGTTGTTTTTGATAAAAAAAAACAATGTTTAATATTATTTTTAGACATACTATTTTGGATGTTTTAAAGCTATATATAAAAACGCAAAACGAGTATTTTTAGCATTTCTGGTGATACATCGTTTTTTAATACAAAACGGTTTACATATATATATGTAATCTACTTTCGGTAGCAAAAGTTTGGTCTGATAGATGATAGATAAGCGCTGATATATAATACTATGACAATCATGGTATACCATTTAAGTGGGATAACCGTTCTAAAGTTAATAATTAATTTATAAGTGATAGAAGTGGAGAAATTTTATAATAAATAAAATATGTTTGATGTGAAACCGCGATTAACTTTTTCATAGACTATTGAAATATATGCATATTATGACGATATTCGATAAAAAAGTGAAATATAGATTTTGGCTGGCCCAATTATTTTTTCTGTGCATGGTAAAAAAAATCATGCTAAGATAATTTATTATTTAAAAATATATTTGTCTCCCTAGTTAGCTTAGTTGGTAGCGTACGTGGCTAGCAATCCGGGAAATGCGGGTTCGAATCCTCATCTGTTGTATTTAAGAAATCTAAAAATACAGGACTGGATGCCCATTGGGTTGAGCGATTGTCTGACAAACAATTCTTGCGAAAAATAATCTGTCAAGACGTCTTCACATTGCGGAGATCCATATATTCCACTCTCGGAATGGAAATCTTCACACTGTGTAGATCCATATGCTCCGATTTGGGAGCGAACATATACAAATAAATAAAATATATTTTGTGAAAGGCTGTTATTTCTGCATCACCTTGGCAGGCACGATGCTTAGTGAAATAGTTAAATATATGTTTCATATAGCAGTCAGTAAATTACGCAATTCGTTAAAATAGTTGAACATATTACAAAAACTTTTTAAGTGAAAAAACATAAATTTGTTTGTTAGTTTCTAATGTCGCCAAATTAAATTTGACTGATTGATAGATTTACTGCTTCTTATTATTGTTTGACTAGAAGTTAATCCATTTAGTGTTTAATACAATAGAAGAAAAGTGACATTTAAATAACGGCCTTAAATATAAACTTCCAATTCACTCTCCATTACGACCGGCGTTTTAATTTAAATAATGGATCAGCGGCGGAAAAGCCAAATTTTCCTGAAAAAAAACGACTAGAGCCTTAAAAATCTTCGCAGAAGACATTATTGGAGCTTAGCACAGTGGCAATCTCGAGCGAGAGCTGAGAGGAAAATTTTAAATTAATCCTTTTTGCGGATTGCCAAACAAAAAAAAAGCAATTCCAAAGTGGAAAATATATTTCGTAATCTCTAACTCTGAAAAAAACACGCGAGATTACACGAATGTATAATTTATATTATTGATTGAAAATATTCCTTTTGATGTTGGTGAATTGGATGTAACCTAATTGTTTACTTCTTCTTTTGGGTCCACGGCTTAAAAGTTACAATTTGAGTAGTATTTTATGAGAATTAAATTCTTGATCAAATTTCAATGACACGAGTAAAACAATGATGATAATAAATGTTTTTAGAATTAAAATCCTCGGCATTTGTTTTGTTTAAATTTGATTAAAATTTTATTTCATTAAAAAATCTATTTTGACCAGATCTATTACTGGTAATATGTAATATTATCTAATATGTTCATTTTTAAATTATCTAATAGTCTCTCCGGTAGTTGAGGAGTTTGAGTAACTGGGGAATGCAGGCTCGATTCCCGAGTCTGCTGAATTTTAAAAAAATCTGAAAATATAGAGCTGGATTGCCAGTAAGTAAGGCTTCATATAAAAATCTAGATACGTCATTTAAGGAACGGTAATCTTTACGCAGCTATAATTCATATGCTCCACTTTCAGAGTAGGAATGGTAAAAAAAAAACAATATCCATGTTTTGTTTTTCGTTATCTATAAGCATTTACTAATATATCGGAGCTTTTATTGTTTTATTTAAAAGGGTTTTATATAAATAAGTTATTGTGCATTTTTACAAGTGTGATATTGTAAACAGGAACATTCGAGTCATCAAATATAATTAAAGTATGTTTCGAGTTACTCAATAGCTGTATAAAAAGCCCTGGTAGTAAAGAATATATCGTGTGCTCTTTGAAACCAAACATTTCAGGATCGATTACAAAAACTGCTGGCTTAAAAAAATCTGAATCGATTATAATGCAAGACTAAATGAAAAAATACAAGACTGTGTGCTGAATAGATTGAGCAATTGACTAACTAATTAATGTCTTGATAATGCGGAGATCCGAGAGTACTTGCCTTCACACCATTGGGCTTCATATACTCCCTGTTGAGGTGACTGCGATATAAAACAATATTTAAATGGTTATATATAGTTTTAATTACTCACAGTTTTAGAAAAACATTATTTTATCAAAATATTAATTCAATATTTCTCATGCCTTTGTTTTAAAGTTGTCAAATTGATAAGTAACAATATAAAATTTTTAACAAATTTAGGTTTATATAAATATTATATTTTTATGAGCAGATCACGTAAAAGCTTTTATATCTATAAAGTATGTAATTTTTTTTAACTAAGCTGAAAACTGTATGTTACCGCATTCGGTCCTAAAGTTGGAGCATATGATCTACACAGCTTAAAGTTATCTGCTGCTCCAAAAGTTGGGTAAGTAGATTTCTACAATTTGAAGACAAGTCTTGACAAATTATTTTACACGATAGTTGAGAAACTGTATTGAGTAAATGACAAGGTTATTAATGCATTTTCTTCAAATCACCCTAAATGAAATATTAGTAAACTCCAATTAGCGATTTAGCGAGAAATTTTATGAAAAAATATATAGAAGTGTCTCTCAAACAGTAATTGAATGATAATGATTATTAAAAGGAATTACATTGAAAAATTACTGTCGAGTGCGTCTCCAAAAGTGAGACAGGCACTCAAGGAGGGGAGGGAGTGCAGACGAGTGTTCTTCTGTTAAAAATAAGTAGGAAAACTTTCGCAGGACATTCTAAAAAGACCTTCCAAGTTAGCAGACTTTGCACGTTTTTGTTGACACTCAAAAAATGAGTAGAGAAAAAGTTTTCGAATGGCTCCCCAAACCCGACGAATGGTGAAAAAAATACCATACAAAAACTACGAGTAACACCTTTTTATCACTTATTTTTGCACTAAACATTAAATAAAAAGTGTTTTGTGAAGTTTTTTCGGGTCACCAAAGCAGGTTTATAGACTTGAAATTGAATAGAACACTTTTAAGCTAATTTGATCAATGCTTTCACAATAAAAGTCTGTTACTTTGACAGAGAAGGTCAATAGAAGCTTGTTACACTTTAAAAAGACAAAACACATTACTTGTACATTATGAATAGAAATACAATTTTTTATGTAACGCACTGGTATAAATATTTGTTTACTCCATACACCGAAATAAAAATAGTATTCAATATATGTACTCATATACGAAGTTTATTTATAAATTAATATAATCTTCTGAATGAGTATTTTGAACGAAAATTTATTCACTTCTTTTAACATAAGTTAGATAGCTAGTTTTTAAAATAAATAAAAAATATCAAAGTTTTTTTTATAAATAATGCTTATTAAACAAAATGCATTTATCAAACCGAAACAAGAACATAATGAATCTTAACAGTTTAAAAATGACCACTCCATAATATATATGAACTTTAGAGATTTTTTCACAGGAATTTACTGTCAGCAAATCACTCAACTCATTGGGTATTAAGACTTACTTTTTGAATTTTGAAAAATTTAGCAATTGTGAGCAACCGACGCCGGAAGACTGCGTAAACTGTGTGAAACATTATATTATTGCTTCCATCAGAACTATTTCTCTTTTGTTTATTAACTTTTACTATAAACTACATGTATAGTTTTTTTACTGTAAAAATAACATACCTAGAGATAAATTAATGAAGATAATTTTCAATAAATTATTTATGATTATCAAAAATATATTTTTATACAAATAAAATAATTCGAATCAAGTACGCTCCAAATCCTTAAATATATGGATTTCCATAATGCAATGTAAGCTTATCTTAAAAGATTTTTTAAAAATTTATGTTATCAGAAAATATATAAATCATTACACACCTCATCATTTATCTATTAATTTCCAAAAACTGTTGTGAAATTGCGGAATTTAAACCCACGAACAACCGCTTTGAAGGCACTTGCTTACAAACAGGCCACAATATAAGTACAAGTTTAATCTATTAACATACTTACTAGAATTGTAGCAAATCAATTCTGATATATAATAATACGTCAAAAATACTTTTACATTTTTGTGAAAATTAATAAAACTAAATAAATCAATTTTTCATTGAAATACCAAGTGACATGTAAAATATTTTTTTTAAATGTTGAAAACGGTCACCAGCTTAATAATTCATATTTTTTAGGCACATATTTTCAAATTTTTTTTAATAATGATCAAAATTCTTTGAATTTTACGATTATATATAATAATATGTTTAAAAATCTACGTGTAATAATAATCAATCGCGTAATCAGATAACATGTTTAGTAACAATACTATATCCTTCTGAATATTATGTTAATATAAATTAGTATATTATTTAAAGTCACTATGATTATTCAATTATGTAAAAGTATTCTATTTGAATTAATTACAATGGACATGCGAAGGAATAGCAGTATTTTCCATGGTTTCTTTTTTATTAGTCATTCGTATTTTACACAATACAAAATGTTTTCGTCGCATACCAATCAAATTGGAAATCGCTATTGTCAGCGTGATGGATGTCAAAATTTACAATGCATGCAAAAAACCACGTGGTTTTATACGTGTCCAATACAGTGCGTGTCAGGCCTCTAATTAAAAAAATGCCACGTAGAAAGGCGCACGTCATTTGACGTGATGCATGGCTATGGGGAAATGTGGGAAAACAACCATTTAGTTTGCTTGTTTTGTCTGGAATTTACTTATTGGAAATACTCGAATTTTTAAAGCTTTTTTACGTGTCTTAACGGTGATTAAGCCTATATATTTCGTAGTAATATTGTGAATATTCAATGACTTACTTAATTTACTACTAAAAAAAAACAATTTATTATTTATTATTATAGACAAAATATATTTTGTATCATGAAGAGTAATTTTAATTTTTAAGACAAATTCCGAATGGAACAAATATTGAATGCCATAAAAACGGGAACTTATAATTATATTTATTACAATAAGACGTATAATTGACGGGTATATTCCCGAAGTGTATTTTTTCCTCTATGTCAAAATTTAAAGGAGAATGATCCAAACAACCTTTTTATGTACAAGAAACGATATAGAAATTAAACCAATAGAAAAATAATTTTCAAAAATATTGAAAACAAAAATATACGTTGAAAAACAGGCTATCTGATTTTTCTCTGTAAAAAAATACTTCTACAAAAAATTTTCCATTCATTTTTATCATATTGGAATAAGAAACAAATATATCCCATAATTATAACAAAAGAACTTTAATTAAATTAATCCCAAAAATACAAAATAAATATGGGAAACTTATTGATAAATAGAAAGCATTTGATGAAATAGAAAAGAAAGATAGTCGACCACGAAAATTACACGGATTCCATTCGGAAAAATTATAAAACATCTTCTATTTAAACTCATTTACACTCAGGTAAAAGATATTAATAACTGAGCCATTTTCAATAATTATAACCATCACCATCCGTATTGACATGAATACTGGCAGGTGAGTTCTGTACTTTGGAATGAAAAATAGTTAATATTCCTAACTTCTTAGATAGTTATCAATAAAAAAAAAACCGATATTAACCAGAGTGACAGAGTTCGAATACATTGTAAGAGTGGCATAAATTGAAAAAACGTATTAAACGTATTAGGGAAAAGTTTTAAAAAAACATTTCGTTGCTATGGCGATGTATATTTAAGTTATGAATTTGAAATTAATTAAATTAATACTCCTTAAATTGGTGGCAGAAACTTTGCTCGTAATATTGTCTAGACCGCATTACGAATACCAGTAATTTTACCGCAGTTAGTAATCACCGCACTGATATTACTGTAGTTTAAAAAAAATGTTTACTTTGAGCTTAAACTCAGACAGAATACAATCTTGTTAAACAAATAACGCAATAAAAGATCAAATTACGCCTTGCCCTTTGGTATCATTCAATAATAAAATAAAAAACTTTAAATATAAAATACCAGCTGAAATAATTTTTGAATAATTACTTGGTTTATTTATCATTGTGCTAAAAATAATTTGGAATTTTCCCACATAAATATATTTTTTTTATAAAAAAATATTGTATCATTATTTTGTTAACGTAATGAGCAAACACTACGCTGTAATACACTTGTCTAATAATAACTCTGTGCTTCATTTTATTCAATCAAAAATATTTATTTACATTTCATTACTAGTTTTGTCGATTAAGACATGTTTTATTTATTGAAATATTTTACTTTTTATACTTGTATTAAAAGCAAACACAGTTTTATATACATACCACTCATTTTTGATATACAAAAATATTCATTTCATGACCTTTGAAAAATGAATATAGATTATTTTCTCCCTCTATATTATATTATATTTCTTTCACCTCTCACCTTTCTTCTCTCGTTTATTAACCGTTTCTATATTTGTGTGAATATGTTGTAGATAATGTAAAAGAAAATCGTGTGATTACAGTCTAATAAGCACAAGGTTAGCAGTGAATAAATTAAATTACATTCAGTGACTTCACACAGGTGCAGGATGTAATACAATTTAGAAAACAGCATCCATGTAAAATGACGATGTTCAATATTGTCAACAACCTTCAAAAAAGATAATAAAAATAAATTTGATTTTTAACGGCAATCAGCGAGCGTAACAATTAAGAGCCTATGGTATTTATTATAGGCATGTTTTTATAACTATTTTATGATATAAAAACTTATAATAAAGAGGCATTGTTGTTTTTAGATTAACCTTTTTCATAATCATGTCCATATCCATTTTTCTATGGGTAATGTTTTTATTTGTATATATAACTTAAGAGTTGACCAAGTTGAACAAGTTTATAGTGTACCATTTGATTGTTGTGTCTTTTGATATTCATATAGAATTGCTCTTCCCGAAGAAGTTATAGAAGAAACATTTCATTAAAAACGTATTTTTATTTAACAAAAAATACTCTAAATATGACCGATTCCAAGGTTTTATGGACAGAAACCAATATAATATTGATAAAAATCCAAATTTTAATTGGCACCCACAAAACATTCAATAACTTTAAAAGTAGTAAGTTTTTAAATTATATACATTGGAAATTATGATCAGGAAAGATGTAATATTTCCCATGCAAGTATTTCAATTTCATATTACAGTATTAATAATACAAAATTCAGACTAAATGTTAATTTGTTTTTTTTTTTATTTCAATTACGTTTTTCTCTTGTTTGCTATCATGTGGCTTGGACGTTTTCTGCTGAACTACATCCATCTGGACTATATGCTATACGTACGTGTCTCAATACGAAAATTTGTAATCTTTCTTATACACATTTAACTCTTTGTATAGCGACCACTTTAGAATACATATTGTTTATAGCTTTCTACGTATATTATGCACTATTGTAATATTAAAATGAAGTCGATTTCCGAAACTTATCTAAGCTAATAGAAGTATATAAAAAAAGCAGTTCGAATAAAAACGAAAACGAATTGCAAAATACAAAATAGGATAATGAATTGCTTAGATGTATAATTCGTATTAGTTTAATTGCTTTAGAAATTTTGTTTTCATTGGATTCCATTAATTATTATTCTGCTTGCAGTACTACCTGTATAAGCGCTAGAAAAAGCCAAAATAACTACAGCCTAAATGTAAAAAGTTAAGACAAATAAAAGATTTTTTTTTCCGGTCTCAGTTTTTGAAAATCTTCAAAAGATAGCAATTAAAAGGATAAGCAAATATATTTATCAGTAACTAAGCGATAGTTAATAATAAATATAAATCATATTTCAAAAAATGTAATCCAAAGAAGAAAACGTTATATTTTTTTACTGTGAGAAAAATTGTCAGAATTTCGATAAAAAACGTTTTTATTTTAAGCTAAGACCATTTGTCCTCAAAGCCTTACTCCAACGCCGTTGAAACACAAAAAGCTGTCTCTATCATCCAATTCTCGAATGTTTCTACCTCGTCGAAAACTAATCAGATAGTTGTATATGAAATGAAGGTAAGCCTCTTGCAATTCAAATAAAAGCAAAGAACAAGTAAATACGTCTTCTTGTTGTGGCTTATTTATTGGAAAACAAAGACATTTTGCCACTGTATTCGCAATATACTTAGGATGTCAAAATAAAATGGAGAAAAAAATATAAGGTATCCAGGGGGAAAATACAATTTATTTTTAAAGGCTATTATTTATTTGTCGCTCATTATAGTTGAGTGCATAAGCGTGTGCTATATGAATGGGTGTTACGAGCTTAAGCTCTTTCGAGGCATAAATATATACATTGTTGTAATTTATTTTAGATAGAAAGCATACATCCATGTGCAGTTAGTGATTACGTTTGAAAATGAGTGATCTTGTTTTGTAGATCATTTGAGTTCTTAAAAAAATAGAAATACATGCATCGGTCAATGGAGAAGATATACATTTTAGTTTCAATAAATAGTATTTAATACAACTTCACTGCAAGAGTGGAGCATATTGGTCTCTACAGTATTACATTCAATAAATGCAATATGTGAATATTCGTAATGACACTGACTTGTCTTGAAAGATTTTTTCTTTACGGTAGTCAGTCAATTGCTCGACCCATTGGGTACTTAGTCCTGAATCTTTAAATACTTAAAATTCGGTGGCTGTGGAGATTGATCCCATGGTCTTCGTTACGGAAGCGCTTATAATTACCTCTTAACAAAGACTATATTAGTGGGTGTTTACCAGCTAGAGCTAGAACTTTATGTTGCAGTTACCATTTACTTGATAAATATAAGGAATATGTTATATTCATATATAGCTGACGTACTCGTATATATGTAATTTTATACTTTTTTTGATTTTTTAAAAAAATATAATTTACAATAAACTTACTTCTTTTCTACATTATGAATTAGCAGGACTAGTATCATCTACCGGAGAGAAATTTTTGACTGTTATAATTGTACAACGTTATCAATTACTCTAAAAATATCGCGTTAACATTACACAAATAAAATCCAATGCGTTTAATAAATAAATAGTTACCTTTCAAGCTGATTTATGCGCATTTATTTAATACAATTAGAGTGTTGCCTGCAAGTAAAAAATATTTTCAATTTTCAGGCAGAGATAAATTTTCTCAATGACAGCTACCATATTTTCAGCATTTAATATCGCCGGCCATTTTTAAATGATTGTTTTTATTTTTACATATGTTTTATTGAGAGAATATTGTCATTGTCTAGTATGATATCGAATCATTAACAATATATTTATTATAGCAATTAGTTTTGTAATCATTTAAATCAGTTATAAACGTAATTTGACAGGTAATTAATCGAAGTAATTAATTATTCACACCACGTCCGTTTCGAAAATGGAGCATACGTATCTACACAGTGTACAAATTTTCGCTCCTAAAGTAGAATGAATCTTTGTAATGTGAATACATGTTTTGACAAATGATTTTTCACGAGAATCAGCTGTCAGGCAACTTATTAGCATAATAAGCATTGTCTTGCATTTTTAGTGTTTTTAAATACAGAAAACATATGAATCGACACCGCAATCCCTACATCTAACCTAACCTAACCTCTTCACTGCCGGCGATACATATCAGAACTTTATAAGTTTTTTAGGTATAAAGCTATTTGAAAAAAAATAGCATTAATATTTTACTAGCGAATATAATTTTACAGCTCACTAATTAATGGAATTTTATTATAGCCAAGTACGAATAATTATTTGCAATAATAGATACAGATAGTCTTCCTGTGAATTGTTTTAATCGAAATGTTGAAAAACATAAACACTTTTTAAACAAGAGTACAACACAAAATCAAGTTACATCATATAACATGAACCGAGTAAATCATATGTTGACATATGATTTAGTTTCTTACGCGTTCTTACGTATACAAATTACAGTATTGTTCCGCTAAGAGCTTTTCATGTACCCTGTACTTCAAAAAGCTTAGGAGTCTTATACATGAATGGAAATTTCAAAGTATAAAGCGACTATTTTTATGCAAAGTATGCAAATCATCATTTTCTTTGAAGATATTTGCACTCAAAGGCAAATCACGTAAATTTTTGTAATTTAGATTAAATTCTCGAGCATTTTAATGGATGATGGTTGCTTATTAATCTCCAATCGCGGTAATTACACAATTAATTCGTAGCTACAAATAATTGTTTCAAAAAAGTTTTAAAGGTAACAATGTTCAAAGAAGCGGTAAACTCTGACTAATGGATTGAGCAACTGATTGATTGAATATGAAAATTAATCTTCACATTAAAAAAAATGTACTTAATTTTCGTCAAAAACAAAAAAGGTTATTTTTTATATGATAATTTTCAAGGCAGTAGCCGAGGGTTTAGAGTACATGCTTTTTATCTGAGAAATACGGGTTCAAATCCGGCATTTGTCAGATAAAAAAAAAACTATATTTGGTTTGATTAGAGGATTGAGCGATTATCTGACAACGTATTCTTGTTAAAAATAATCTATCAAAACATGACTTCACATTTCGGACATAAATATTCTCCATTTTCGGAGCGGATATCTTCACACTGTGTAGATTATGCTCTACTTGCGGAACACACATGATTTATTTATATTTATATCTATACTGAAAGCAAAGTATATAGATATTGAGAGTGTAAAGATGATCACTAAATATGTATAGATAAAATCTAATTTAACAGTATATATTGGCAATGATTGGGTTTATTCATTAACACATTGGGCATCTGTTTCTGCATTTTTTTAAAGTCCTGTAGCTATGAGATTCAAACTCACAGCTTTCAAGTCCAAATCACGCACGTTGGCTTATTATCCACCCGGCAGTCACATCAATTCAATATTTTGAAAACAAATACGTATAAAAACAAACACGATCTTTACGATTAGTTCTATGAATGGACATGAAATTCCCGGCTTAGAGAATAGGCTTATTTATAAAACCAGTCTGGGCTAAACTTGATTTGTATTTCATCTTATATAAATGGAACTTTGACAGATTCCAGCATACTAAAGACATTGGTTTTGTCTTTGTCAACTTATAAAGTGACTTCCTGTATTCATTGAAACTTCGATCCGTCAGAACCAAAGAAGTTTTAAATTACTTCGTCAATTATAACAAAGATAAATATACAATAATTTTTGTTGTAAATTCGAAAATGATTTGACAGCTTGACAGGGTGTAGCTGGTTTGAATATATTTATGTTTCAGGCATTGCATCAAGCTGGAAACAAAATAGCCTGCATTTGACACGCTGCGCCGTAAAGACGGTAATAAAACCGTAAAGTCAAGCGGATTGCTTTTAAAGGTGCCAAGGTTTTATTTATTTGTAGCTCTCGAAACAAGAATAGAAATACCAACGTATTTTTAGGAAACTCCAAAATAAGCTACCCAAAAAAAGGTATATCGAAACAGTTAAATACTTTACAACATTTAAAAAAGCAGAAATTAGGAAGTCTATAACATTAAAATCATTATATATGTATAAGTAAGTTTCTATTAAACTTGCATTAAAGGCGATTAAATAAGGGACATTTAAAATTAATACAGTGCACCATAAAGTACGAATGGTTCCATGGATAAAGGGATTAAGATTTGCTGAAATGTATATGCCTTAGAAGAAAAATAATACAATGTTAATTTAATATAAATTAAAGCTTCATAAATTTCACTTCCAACTTTAATATTAGGTGTTTAAAATTATTTGATCAACTTTCCAATATATTTAACTAATCCTGATTTGTTTTAATGAAAAGTTATAACTCACATTATCTAGCTTAAAAAGTATAAAATATGTTTACAAAATAACAAAATGACGTGTTATCTGTGATTAAATAAAACTGTTAAAAACTTTTTATGTTTACTTTTCTCCATTCTTTTTAAAATTAGTATGAAAGAAAATACTGTTTTTATAGTAATATAATAACTATGACGATGTTATGTCTCGATTAAACTCATTTGAAACACTCTCAATAATGATAAGGATTTGATAGTGGTAGGAATTTTAGAAACATCGTGTATTGTTCATATACTAGGGCAGTGCTTCCCAAATTGGGGGCCGCGAAAATATTCAGATAAAGTACAAATAACCATTTATGAATATTTTCCCACATAACATATTTAGGGAATGTAAATATTTAAGTCTGTTAAATAACACCACATATGAAAACATATTTATTTACACCGAGAAGATGATGTAAGCGCATGCAAAAAGTTTTTGGGGGCCGGGAATTAATTCTTTCAGATTTAGGGGGCCGTGACATGAAAGAAATTGGGAAGCACTGTACTAGGGTACCGGTAAGGAAAAAGAAGATATTTTTTGGATTGATAGCAGGCGATAAAAATTGCTTGAATCTAGATAATTGATTAGACTCAAGCAATGTATCGAAATTTGAAAGTTTACATCGAATATTGTTTGATTTCTTGAAAACCTTGGAACCCAGAGACATGTTGGGTAGCTTCCTGTTTAATTTAAAATTATGCATTGATTCTGGAGATAGCCATAATGTTTATACTGGTTCTTAATTTTAGAATTCTGGCATTCTGAAGAACTATATAAAATATATATTTGGTGAAATTAAATGATGTTGACATGATCTAGAAAGAAACAATGTCAGTGTAAATATTTTTAAAGGAAAAAAAGAAAATAATCTTATATGGATGAACACGGTAAGTATGATTCTGAATGGTGTTTTGATGTGTTAACATGCTTTCTTGCACGCAACTTTTATCCCCCAAAACAGTGATTCCCATTTTATCTAGAAAACAACTTAGGTCCCTTAACACTAGCAGGGCATGTAGAGAGTGATGTGGACGGATGGCGTCGTTTATTTATTACATAGTCTCACTTTGTTAGGAGAATTATGATCTCCATTAGTTCATCTCGTATTTAGGTGTCGGGTTGGTTACCCGACTTAATAAATCTCGTTGCGGGCATGTTAGGGTCCAAGAAAGAGGTCGTGTTTCACTTTCCTGCGTCAGTGTTTCTAAAACTTTCGCAGCTGTGACCTATTTTGTAGTAAGGATCGTCCAATATTTCAAGGCTATTATAATTATTTGAATGTGGTATTATTTAGATGACATATATAAGAGTTTCTCAAACTGTCACAACTTTTTTATATCTAAAAACAACTTGTTTTTTGAAAATCATTTCACGATAAATGTATGTTATTTTTCATTTTAATGATCAATTATTTTTTATAAAATTTTTAAGCCTCCATCTAATAATTCAAATGTATATATATATGTTCAAAAGTGGTAACATTTTATTTTTTTGGTGTTGTGAGGATTCAATGTTTTTATTATTCAAGTAAATTGCCCTTCTTATTCATATACATCACAAATGTATGCGACATATTGTCGTTGAGCACTTAAATAGTAAATCTTATAGAAGTATTCATCAAACATATTTATGAATTTAATAACGGGTAATATAATAAAGTGACAAAGAAATGCATATTAAAGCTTGAATTATTTTAGAGTGTCAATGCTAAGATCATATCTATGTCATTGTTTAAACAAGTCTGCATTTTCAATCGAGTGAAAATATGTAACAATATATTTCGATAAAATAATATGGATTTAGAAAAGTTGAGAACTTTAGATTCATACTATCTGTAAATTAGAAAATACACGTTAGTAGTTTTTAGAATAAACTGAGAGATAAGGACAAAGGTGTTTTTTATTTCGATTTGGAATTTTTCAATTTTTAATACACCAATCATCTTCCCGGTGCATGCGGCTAACAATCCGGGGAATGCGGGTTCGATTCTCCGTCTGTCGGATTTTAAAAACCTAAAAACGCAGGTCTGGATGCCCATCGAGTGGAGCTACTGTCTAACAAACAATTCTCGTAAAAAATAATCTGTAAGACGTCTTCACATTGCAGATATCCATATGCTCCTCTTTCGGAGTGGATATCTTCACACTGTATAGATCCATATGCTCCAACTTGGGAGCAAACATGATATATATTCAAAATAAACCATTGCACATATTAAATTATATATTTACATTCTTTCTTACAATAAAGTAGCCATCTCTTTAGTGTTTTTAATTTTAACATGTTTCCATTTTATTGATCCCAGGCATGTATAAGAATATTTAAGATATGTAATCTTACTGTCCTAGAACTACTGACCCCTGTTCTAGAAGCTTTATTATACGCTACCTCTACCAAGGGAAATGAAAGCCTTAAATATTTGAGTAGCCTCACTATAGACGCCCGCTTGACTGCCACTTTGGCATTCTACATTTTGATTGTCTATTGTTTATTGTATGAATAAGGAAAATTGCCCGAAAGAAATAGGCCTATCCACTAAAAGTTTCATCAACTAGCTTTACAAAATTAGATTATTTTGGCAAACTTTTAAGAATGTCGTAGCAAATAAGCTCATTCAAATTTTGTATATTTTTATGCTTTCAAATGTTCTTGTGTGACTGAGAGCTTTCACAAAATAATTAGGTATTTCAAAAATGCTTTTAATAAAAAGTTAGTTCACTTTTCATCCGCGCGTCGTGTTTTAAAATTTCTCCAATTAGAATTATCTTAAATGATCATAATATATTGTAGTTTGAAATGTATTTATATAGTAATACAGCTAAACACATATCTCCTTCAAAAACCCTGTCACCCGCCAGCATTCTTGCATCCTCCCAGATCATACTTGCGTTCTTTAGCTCAATCGAATAAATATTGATCGGCCATCCAGGGCCAACTTGAATAATAACCAAGTCAAAAAATTAAAACTCTCTTGTGGCTAAGCCATGCTTAGTGTCGCAGTGTCTCAATTTTTGTAATGAGTGGCTGCAAGGTCAGTTCTCATATCTCCTCATTTCAAGCGAAGTCATACCATCATATCTCTAGAATTATCTTCTGATTATAACTGCAATTGCTTTCGGCCTTTGTTGATTGCCATATTTTCAACCTCAAAATAGCACTGTTAGAATACATGCGTTAAAAAGACGGCATACAGTTTTATCTGTACAGTATAAAGTCCTGCGATATCTATAAAGACACCGACTACGTATTTTTTTGAAGAATGTTCAGTGATTGCAATTGCACAC
>JAGVSQ010005757.1:0-17266 GCA_022683975.1 Rhyacophila evoluta
TTAGAATTTAAAATCAATTTCCATCAAGCACCATCAGTCGAAAGTATTAATTATTAAAATTGATATATTTTAAAAGCCTATATTTAAATTTGTAGTAAACAATACGAAAGACAAAAATTTGTACAATCTCTCCATATTTGTACACACATTCGATATATAATATATTATAATAAAAATATTGTAATTTCGTTCAATAGTTACATAAGAGTCTCATGCAGTAGTTGGTAATGGAATTTGGTTTTTGTCATGAAACCATTTTAAATTTATAAACATTTATATGATTACATTAAAACTAAATCCTTTTTTTTAATCCATTTTAGTATTATTAATATCGCCTAGCTGTGTAGCAATTCCATCTACATACAAAAAAGTGCTGTAGGCGAAAATTTTCGAAGTTACAGTTTGCTTGAGTAATAATTTTGTTTAAATTTCATATTTCAATTGTATAAAAAAGTAAATTTGTGAAATTGCACGCGAAGTATTAATAAATTTCGAACCGAATTTTGTGAAAATTATTCGTCGATGACCATCAATCTGAAAATATACGAATTTTGAATAGTTTACAACAGAAGTTAATTAAAACTTTTACTGAGTGAGAAAATAAGTTTCTACACTCAAATTAACCATAGTAAAACTTATTATATAGAGATTTTCAACGCATTTTGAGATATCAATTTCAGGGATTATATATGTAGGTATAATATTTCACCACAGTAGTTTTGGTTTGAACCACGTGATCGATTGGGCAATATTTAATTAAACTCTTATTCAGAATCTTGACTTAGGAATCAACCAGGTCACTAATTGTGAAAGCGTTGTATTAGTTTGTTGATATATAAGCAATTAATGTTTGTTTATAACAAAAGTATATTTTTTCGAAACTATGTAATGATGGCTTGATTCGAACCACTTCAACAATACCGATGTTTATCAAACTTATATGTTTATTTTACTAAATGTACCAATAAATAATTGCTTAAGCCAGCATTTTCCAACCTTTTAGGCCTGCAGACCGGTGAACGCAGAAGTAAAACTATTAATTGTATAGTACGTATTTTGTTTATTAGTTTTACATAACAGGTAGACATAACAAATAAATAACGGTATTATTGCGAATACAAACAAAAATATTGTAACATAAAAAAAAATCCCTTGAAATAATCAAAAACCAATCAGTAAATTCAGTATCTTAACTTCAGATCAGAGGCAATGTTTGTATTTTATGTATATCAGAGTGCTAATAGAAGACAATTTGATTGGATTTTCTTTTTCTCATTTATTAAGTGCGCATGAAGTAATGGCTTCCATGAATAGATTAACTTATTGCTTCTTCGGGGATCATCATTGTCGAGGCATTAGTGATTTAAGTTATTCATTAACGCCCTCAAATGTGTCTCAAATTATTTTCAAGTTTACACATGCAGTAAATAAAAATTCTTTAAAAAATGAAACTCTCAAAGAGACAGTTTTTAAATCTTGTGTTGATATATTTGTTAAAAATATCATGGACCGGCAAAACAATCCCGAGGACCGGTGCCGGTCCGCAGATTGTTAGTTGGGAAAACCTGGATTAGACTACAATGTAAATTATTTAAATATGTACTATATTAAAATCACGCCTCCTATGTCATCAGTATTAAATTATATATGCTTTCAATCATCTAGTTAGGAGCGGCATGAGGAGTTTTTAATAAGACATATCTCCCTAACAATTATTACACAATGATGGTGAACTAAAAGCTCTTAAATACCTGAATCTAATCTTAATTTGAACACTAATTTTTACACCTATCTACACCGATTTGATTGAGAATTAGGCGTATCAAGGTAGGTTGGTTTATAATTTTAAGCGTGGAAATACCTGTTTTAAGGGACATTGGACACTAGAGTGCTTACTGGTTCTACTATAATAACCGTTTTAATAAGCGTGCGTCAACGTGGTTTATTTTACTCAATTAATTAAAAATAATAATAAATCATTAATAAATTATCATTCATCATAAAATTTAAATGCAGAGTAATTATTCAAAATTTTGCTTTGCTATACAACTAGAAAATTAACATAATATGTAATTTATATGTATATATTATTTAAAAGCATTATCATAATTATCCGTTATCACGTAATGCAAATTCAACGCCTTCTCTATCACAATATTTTTTTGTATTTTTCCGGTTTTCTAGTCATACATTATTTTTACATTTAAACCAGACAACTTGATTAATCAAGCAATTACACATGTATATTTATATATTTCTTATGAATAACTAAATAATAAGTTTCGTCGGAAGTCGAGCAGTTAGTGCGTATTTTAAAACTGGGAATTACGAGCTCGATTCTCAAAGCTACTCGATTTCTTAACTCAAACATGCAGAATTAAAAGCTTGATAGATTGAGCTATTGGTAGCGTAGTCAGTAGGTTGCACGCCTAGCAATCCGGGGAATGTTGGATTTTAAAAATCCAAAAATGCAGGACTGGATGCCGATTGGGTTGAGTAATTGTCTGACAGACAATTATCGTGAAGAATAATCTGTCAAGACGTCTTCACATTGCGGGGATCTATATATTCCACTTGTGGAGTGGATATCTTCATACTGTGTCGATCCATACGCTTCACTTTGGGAGCGAACATAGCATAAAAAACAAAAATAGTGGAGAAAGTTTTTAAAAATATACAGAAGTAGTTTAATTTACAACCACCCAGTGGAATACACGTACATATTATTTTGTGAAAAAATATATAGAATACAACAAATATTAACCATTATATCGTCGTATTACTGGCAAAAGACATTAAAGTAAAAAGTGAGTTTTGAGATAATCTAGTTTTAATGTTTGAGTCTCTTTGTTAAATACATTTTACTACAATTTCTATCAAATAATACATTATACTTTAAGAATTTGTCGTAAAATGTATTTAACAGATAGACTCAAACATTAAAACTCGATTAAGTATTTCAAAACTCAATTTTCTACTTCAACGTATTTTGCCAGTAATACGACGATTTACAAGATCCTAAGAAACTATCATTCAATGATCACTACCCGTGTCGCTTTTTAATCTATACGAATAGTTTTCTACGCTAGTTGGCGGCAAAAAAACTACAGCTATTTCAATAAATACTAATCTCTACAAGGAAGTATTTTATATTATTGTTGTGAGTGTAAATAATGCAGTTACGCATTTTTTATTGATTTTCAAAATAAATACCTTGTGCACGAGGAAGGTAGCATTAAATCAATTTGTTTCGTGCGTCATATTATTCAAATAGATTTTTGGTGTTACTTTTTTTCGCTCGATGACGGTAACCGCGCTATTAAAAACATTTATGTGAGAAAATCGGCGCACACGTATTTCATTGCACATTCGTACTGCACATCAGTCACAGAGAAGCATTGCAAGCCCTAGTATTTATTTTGCTAAAGACGCGGATCGAACGAGAATTGTTCCACGGGAATTCTCCAAAGCAGATCGGTTTGCAACCCTGATAGTTTAAATCTGGGTGGCGATGTATTAAGACACCAGATATCGTCAATTTGTTTTTTTTTTTTATTACAATCAATCACGGCGACATTTTGTTTTTATTGATTTTAAACAATTAAACAATTTGAATATACCATTGTTATTTTTTTAACCATATCCGTTACATGTTTGTAGCATAATACGAAGTATAAAAAGTTAATTTTAATGATATCGCTTTGCTTCTTCCCAAATAATCATACCAGTATTTCTTAATTTCATAGTACATCAACAGTAAATAATAGATTTCTAAAATAAGAGGTAAGTGTTGTTATATGCTTTTAATATAATCAAGAACTGTTTATTTCAATGTTTCTCACGAAGAAAAATCAATATCTATGATAAAGATTTGGAAAACCAATGAAGTTACCGTGATGCTTCACTATAACATCAACATAACATTAGATCTACTGATAAAGTGATTCTCTAATGCGTTGAGTTGACAGTTCAAAGCCTTTTTCCAGATCGGAACGTGCTCTGACACTTCTTCAAGCAATTGACTACCAAATGCTATATTTTTTTATATAATTATAGTATACATGATACAATATTTCTTTGAAGCACGCAAATACAAAAAAAAACACAACTTTGCATTGTGTTACTCTACATTTGTACCCTGTCTACATACATAATGTACAAATTCTATCACTCTCATATTTGACCGCTCATTCCATGCATTTATATTATTTGAATTGTATGCAGGTGGAGCATATAACTATATATACACCCGTGATATCTAGTATCAAGTAGTTATTGACAGTCAAGGACTAATACTGAACTTAAACAGATGATTTCATGTACAATAAACACGAAAGAGGATATTAGTCAGTTTAATACCAAAATAAAGTCAGAAATAATGGCGATGTGTTCGATTTTGATATCCCAATAACCTAGTTGTATATTTGTTTTACAGAAACCTTTTAACAAAAGCAAAAGCTGTTTGAACTTTGTATAAATTAATTCAGACGGCAGTATAATTTAGGTATATTAAGATAAAATAAGATAAGTTATAATAAGGTGAATACGAGTAAGTTTTTGAGACTTGTTTACCTTTTCTGAACATATCTAAAATCATACGAACACAAACAGTGTCGTCAAAGTGAAGTTTAGTTTCATTTGTCAAAGGCGAATGCATGAGCGTACAATCGGATTATGGATGCACATTAGGCATACAGCGCATTAACAGGCGAGCTGCATCACAGGCCGACTGAACTCCTTTGTGATCGGAAGGAATAAAATGAACTCAATAACTCATAGGAAACGCTCCGCTTACTAGCCTTTGAAAAACGATCGCTGAG
Organism: Rhyacophila evoluta; assembly: GCA_022683975.1. Lineage (NCBI taxonomy): Eukaryota > Metazoa > Arthropoda > Insecta > Trichoptera > Rhyacophilidae > Rhyacophila > Rhyacophila evoluta. The sequence continues at coordinate 4,821 of JAGVSQ010005757.1, forward strand.
AAACACATAAAATATTTTAATATCAAAAATATACCAACTCATGACAGTTTGTTGTTCAGAATAGTTCTCGTATAAGAACAACGTACAAACTGTAACAATAACTACATATACGTTATTTCAACATTAAATAAACATTTAGCTAAGCAATTACTTTGATCACTAACAAGCACGTACTGTTTTACATGTCTAAATAGCTGTGTACTGTGGCGTAAAATAGTATAATCTTCTAAATACCTTAGTCGATGTGTTCTTAAATGTATGTGAAATTAAAAATGTCCATTATAATATTGTATCCCAATTGTATAAAACCTACCTTTTAGGTAAATCTGATTGTAAATGAACTTTCCTTATATATTACATTGTTAATTTTGAAGCCTGCGTATACCATGTACTAAAGAAGTGTCAATAGTGCCCCAAAAAATAGTTAATACACCAGAGTGCACTTGAAAATGAGAATTTTTCTTTTCTTAGTATAATAATGTAAATAATTCATTTGCAAGTTTTAACCAATTGAAAGATACATTTCCGTGTAGATATAGTATTCAGTTAATCTCTTCCATATATTATAATTGCAGCACAACTGAGGAAGAATCTCATAGAGACTTTGCTATTACAGGATAATGACTTACATTCTCTTGCAAGGAACCAAACAGGAACTTAGGAAGCTGATCTTAAACATACGTATGAATTATGACTTATACCACTCTTATCTCTATCATAATACGAAGTGAGAAGTAAATAACTTTCTATTTTGGTATTTTTAAACAAATTTATTCAAGTCAAGACATATTTGTATTACACATATAATATTGTAGATAGATAATTACATATTTTACAAAATAACATTCTAAAATGATACTTCGAGACCATTGCAAAAAAAAAAGAAAATAAATAACATATACATGAGATTGGTATGGATATAAATTATAACACTTAAAAATACACAAGTCAATTTACATTTGGAAAACCAGTTTGTTAAACTACGCGTAATGATATGTATCAAATGCTTTCATAACGCACGAGAAAAATCGCTATAATAATTGAATTTCACCCACTTTGAGAGGGACCCCAAATATTTTATCGCAGGCGGTAGAATTGTTCGGAGCTTTTTGTTCGAACTTTTCGCAGCGGCCCGTGACGTATTGAAATTTTCACGCTCGTATCTAACTGCGACGGTTACGTTTGACAAAAAATTAACGCATGTGCCCCGAATATTTTTTTATACGTATGTGAAAGTTTTGCAATACGGCCGTCTCTTTTATTTGTATTCTGATGATATATTTGAGGAAGGGAGATGAAATAGATACCAAATATAGGCGAATATTATCAATTCATTCAAGTAGTAATCGGAAACCTTTCCACAAAAAATGAAAATAGAAAAAATATTTAATCTTTAAAATTTCTACTAAATGCGCCCATTTCACCTCGCCCTTACACCTGATCTGAATTAGGCGTATCTTAAGCCCCTGAGAAGCAGTCTGCAATGCAATTATTTATTCCACAAGGCTTGGTTGTAACACGCTCAAGTATGCTGAACATAAAAATAAATAAAATTAATAAATATTAAAAAAATATTTTTGATTTCATTATTTAAAAAAATGAGCTGTCTACCCTGGTTTAGATGCTATATAGTTATTTTATACAAAAAATACCATACCAAAATCTATCTTGGTATAGTGGAGTAAGTTCATTCTGGAACTAAACACTTCAAATATAATAAATAATCTAAAGTTAGTCACAAATGTTTTAGACATCTATCATCATTCAATCATGAGGCATCTGGTAGCTCTTGCAAACATAACAGAAACTCATGTATCGGATTTCGCAGTTACGGCTATAATTATAATAAATAGAATCTTCTACTTGCTTATGTGACGAAATGCAGGATGCCAATCACATCCTCTGGGAGTGTCTTCATATGTCGGTTGAAAGGAAAGAGCTTCTCAAGTTAGTTCGACCATTTGAAAGACCGGCCGGCCATTGCAACTTGGTTTCTATGAAGGATAATTTTCTAGCTTTTAAAAAAATTGCAAAATCTCACGGCGAACGAGAAGGTCTCTTCGCGACAAGGCTAGATATTAACAGGGTACAATTAGTTAGAATAGGAATCACGCACACTCTAGTGCACGCCAACCGACGCCATGGGAAGGTGCTCCTGGGACACTTCTGCCAATCACGAAGAGCGCCCCACGTTCGTTACGCCACGGTATACGCCCCTCATAACGGGTGTGAAGACGTGGCGGGTGATGTAGGAGAAATCAAAAGTTCCGGTTATAATGCATCTTATTTGATTCGTGCACCAATGGTTATTTCATGCAGTTGTGCTTGGGAAGTATAAGCCGTACGTATTTTATTTTTCCCAATTTCCACGCTTCGGAAACCCATCATCTATCATCTAATTTATAGAATAGGAAGTTAAATAATAATAGGTTGTTACCGAGCTGAATTTAATACAAGGGTAAATTGTGTACATGTGTTGGTGTAAATTTTAAATCGACAGATGTGCATTTTTTCATGTGCATTTGAATTCGAATAGTTTTTTGTTTTTGTTTTATTCTGACGTAACTTCACGTTAACTCTAATAAAATGGATATTTTATTTAATTCAAAAAAACTTTTGAAATTGGAACTTATTTCATATTGCAAGTTGCATAATATTGTATATTAGTTTGTTTATACCATGTCTATTCCAAATGTAGAGCATATCGAGGCATATTTTTGTAGATCATTTCTTAAAATAAATGTGATAAGTTTAGTTATTAATTTAATGTTTATAAAACCTACATTTTTATATCATTCCATGAATTGAAAACTGTTAACTCCTATTATATACGAATCGTCACCTGTGACACCAGTTTCATCTTTTAGCATCTTTAGGATGTGTATACAAGAACGGTATCCAAGTCTACATTTACCTACCGTACTTATACAAGTAATAACGCAATTTCACATATATTGTTGTGTATCGATGGCTTGAAGTGTAAATTTGGTAAGTGCATATTTGATTTTTTTTTGTTTTGTCAAAAACGATGTGTTTTTGCGATTATTTTATATACAAAACACATTTTAAATGATTTATTCGTGGAGCTATTTACGAATGTTATACTTTTGATAGATTTGAATACAAAATAGCAGAATTATATATTTTCCAGTGTATGTAGGTCTCAGATCCGTATAACAGCAAATTTTCTTGGGACCTTTTTTCGATATATTTAAATAACTTTGAATGGTCAAATTAATACGGGAAATGCATATGGTACGGTGCAACAATATGATATTATCAAGTAATTTTCAGCCCAAGGTGGACTTATCAAATTGGCACTTTAAGTCATCGATATGGATATCAATAGTTGGAAAATTACTACTCCAGAAATGAAATATGTTTATGGATCTTCACATTATTAAGACGTATGTTGACAAATTTTATTTCACCCGAATTGATTTTCAGTCAATTGTTCAACCCATTAAACGTCCAGTCCCGTATCTTTGGATATTTTTAAAATCCAGCAGCTGTGTAAATCAAATCCGCATTCTCCGATTCCTCGTTAACCCCTCGGCTACCGGGGAGACATACACATATAACTATACTTACGATATTTCAATGATTTAATGCAAAGGCACTTTATATTTTATTTTTATCGAAATAGAGTTTTCATACACAAAATGTTATTAGTAATTTATCTATATGATATAAAATACTGTGCGACTAAATAGAGTATTGTAAGATTGTAACATAATATTTTTTAAAAATATTATCTTATCTAAATTCAACATACGTGCATTTGTCTACTGTACTTATTTCTAAAAATAAAAATATTTTCGATTTTATCCGTATATATAAAACTCGCCATACAATTTCATAGTCAATATTTTTAGACTAAAACATTAAAATTTCGAAGATGTTCCGTTTTGATGCCCATCATAATTTACTTCTCGTAATCGTATTTATTTCTCAACCACATAAATAAAACACAGACACCAAACAGACGTGTGCTAGTATATTTTTCGTTGAATGTAATAATGTCATAACACCAAAATATACTTTTTTAGTTATACATACGGATGAATGTACTTTCTATTTTTGAATTATTAATTATTTATAATTAATGAATATAATTAAAATACGATAACATTTTTTCTTACTAAAATAGTAGTAGCTATAGTTTTTAAATTCAATTTCTGAATAAGAACAATTTTTGAGCTACAACATTATTGCATCAATGAGCGATGTAACCAAAACAAGTGACTGTTAAAAACATACATTTCACAATTTTTAATATGATATTAATTACAAAACAGTTTAATTGATATTATGTATGTAATAATATGTACATATGTTATAATATATCATAATTATTAATAATAATACATCCTCGCATATAAAATCACTTCATTGTGAAATATTTTAATGAAAAATTAATTGGAATAATTTTATTTATCCACTTTTAATATATAATATTTTGATTTGTTAACAGTCGATGAATATTTTGTAATATTAATGATTGAATCTGGTATAGTAATTCAACGAAATTTTTAAAACAAATACTACTATTCAATTACATTGACTACGTGAACCGATTGAAGAATAAATTAAAGTTGTATATATACACTTTTTTGTATCAGATAGATATTATAAGGGTTAATTAATTTTTACAGTAAAGATTAAATAAGTAATTTTTGTTTATATTTACTTAAATAATGTTGGGATTATATATTATAATATTACATTATACAAATATAGCACGTAATATGTGTAGCCCAATGCTTGAAGTGCTTATGTCAGACATTGTCGATTTTGACTTGTGCCAGAATATATTATACTTTAAATTATTCCTTCTGTCTGTATAATTATTAAAAAAGTCATAATTATCCGCCTTAAGCTCGTTAATGTTTATATTTTTATACTATAACCAGAAGCTCGAGATACATATTCTTGATGGAAAACCTCCAAATTATGTTAACTGAACAATTGATATATTTGACATAGGCACTTTTAGCAATAGACAACATACATGTACGTAAATCATTTACAAATAGTATAGTATAGAGCTATAGATCATATCTGAAGATAGTCGATTTGATGCTTAATTATAATGGATACATTTGTTAGAAATACTCATTTACATTAAAACTTAAAGTTTTATTTAAACTTCGAGTAATGTTCAAATCGAAATATTTTTTTGGTCAAAAAGAATAATTTAAATTGAACTTATTTCAAGCATCATTTGGCAACTAACTGTATGGGCTCTTTGGATTTGCGATGGGAAGAGGAAACTTAAAATGACTAGAAAAAAGATACAGCTTTTGGCGAGTTTTTTGTAGAAGTAGAATTAAAAAAAAAATATGGCTTATTATTCAACATTAGGCAAATCCAACGCAGTTTGCCTGGTAAAGAGGGCAGTAGACTTACAGCTGTGGTAGCAATTCATACAATTCATAATATTAGATCACATTTACTTAAGTCTTTAATTTGCATTTACTCCCAGGACAGAAACAAAGTAGACATTTTCTTAATACCAGAGTTTTAGAATACGCCTGGTTAAGACAAGGTGTAAGTACAGAGCAGCTGGATGGTGGATACATTAGATAGCTGGATTAATAGCCACGGCACAACTGTCGAACTTTTTTTGCGGAAGATACATAGTATAACTTCTGCAATAAATATCCTAGAATACCCATAATTTTATTGTCGACTGTATGACTTAAAATGAGTAAAAATATATTGAATAAGAGATATATTTCCAAAGTTAACTTATAAAAGTTTAAAGGAGAATATTTTGAACAAGTTTCATTTATATGGAAGTAGCTTATTACATGTAAATCAGCAGACAAAATTATTTTCAAAAAAATATTAGAAAATAAAAATAAGCATTGAAAAATGTACTTTATGGGTATTTTATACAAAGAATACTAGTGCAAAATAAAAGACAATGTCTTAAATCTTTACATTGCTGAAATGTAATGCACTGTATTTCTCGAGTGGACATTTTCACACTAGTATAAACATGTACATATGTTATTATTATGTATATCTTCGTTGAGCTTTTAAAACCTCCGATGTGACAAATTTATATTTTACAGGAGAGTGAAAAAGCTGCGTCTTATCCATAATAGCACATGTCACATTGGAGGTTTCTATTTATAATAATGTTTGTTTTAGGTGATTTAAGAAACAGTAGAGGCTTTACAAAACATGCCTTCTAATATAAAGAATCAGAAAATGTAAAAATATCGTTTTGACAAAATTTTCTCATCCGAGATTTTAACAAGTCAGTGACGATATGCTTTACTTTGGGAGTAGACGTGATAAAAAAGATCTCCGTAATGCGGTATTTTTTCAATGTTGATTATTAAATTTATTTGTTATACTAATATATAAATAACAAAAAAAGGCACCGGTAGATGGGTACCTATTGAAGGATGATTGACTGCGTAGTTTATCGAAAGCTTGTTTGTTGTAACTATTGTTGAATTAATTCCATTTCTGGCTCACCAAATGTATGTAGATAGAAATGAAAAAGAGAATAGACACGCTTCACGCTCAATTAATAGGGTAGGTTCAGTGGATTTAAAATGCCCGCACGTAGAGCCGTAGGTTTTTTTTTAATTTTATTTATAAAATATAATCTACATACTTAAATAAAACAATAAAAATTCATGTACCTTTTTAATTTTTTGAGATATTTTACTGTTTTAGAAATACTTATTTCTACCTACCGACACAATAGATAATAAATATTTGAATCTGATCCTAATTTAAAATGCAGTTTCATATAGCTTTGAGTCATCAATGAAGATATTATAAAGTAAACTATTATGTAATGAACTTAACAATTTGGACCCTATGATTTTTTTGAAAACATGAAAAATTTAGTTCCATGACATCTGCGCACACATTGAAGTGCTCACACTAATACGGAAATTAATATTGAGACATTTCATACTTAATTTACGTAATTATAGTATAGGTAGGTCTCATTGAAATAAAAATCTACCTATACTATAATTACGCAAATTAAGTATAAAATATCTTAATATTAATTTCTGTGTTAGTGTGAGCAATCTAATGTGTGCACAGATGTCATGTGAGCACTTTTCATGTATGCTGATGTCTAGTTACCGAAAAATTTATCACGAAGAACAATTTTTAGTTATTTTTTATACAAAAAAACAATGCATTATTATTACATATACTATTTTTTATATTCAATTCACGTGATATTAAAAAATAAGCGTATATGCTAAACGAGTTTTATCACTATTTTTCGCTGATATCAAGAACAACCATTTTATAGTTGTTCAGGAGTCAAAGGGATGGAGTACTCGGAGTATCACAGAAACAGATTTATAGGCCATGGTTAGAGTAGGCTATAAATTATTTTTACATTATCTTCAATATATTGGTTAAGCACAATTATATATTTATTGTCAAGTCTTGATGGAAAATACGCTCTCGCTTCCATAGAAATAATACAACTGTTTTAAATAAGAATTATAATAAATAAATAATATTATTTTTCTGTTTATTTTAGGTTATATGAATAAGAAGAAAAATAAATATCTAAACAGAATTAAGTACAAAGATGTGGCAGTAAGTTTGGGTTGTAGCCAAATATATTGCTACATATTCAAGACCAAATTCAAAAAAAATATAGCTTAGCGACGGCCACCCGTTTGAAGATATTGTTATTTATATGGCGCATGCGCAAGGAATAACACTGTAGAACTTTTTGAAATGATAAAGCACAAAAGCTCTAAAATTTCATGCGTTCGTTTCCTTCCATTCAAGCGCCATTTTGCACGCATGTCACACTTTTGGTTGTTATTTCGATCTTAAATATCTTTTTTGCCATTAAATCAAATAAAATATCGCATTTTGGTTTTACTTCAAGACGAAAATCACACCTGCCTTTTGGAACTCAAATATTCTCAAGAAAGCAGACGATTTTATTATTATTAACTATGAAGGATAAAAAAATATTTCATGTGATAATATTGCGAACAGATCTTCTCTAAATTATTGTATTTATAGTATGATCATTTTGTATCCTTGATTTTTCTAATTTGGTATAAGGTTTCATGATTTTAGTGTCTCCAGGCCTTTAGCCCAGACGTGAAGTATTATAAACTTAATAGAGTATTATGGATTTTTTTCATCGACCTACTCATATAAAGCTTTAAGTTTTCAAAAGATCAATATCAAGATCTTCAAATGCTTAGACTTAGAATGCTATGTCATTATTTGATTGAAACTTTGCAAGAATTGATCTTCTGGGACTTTTGTTCTCAAATATAGCGATCCTTCTCATGATTTACCACCAATAGCCAGATCTTACGCATCCAACACTATTTGTTTCATGATCATATGTTGAACAGTGTTTTTTTTATCATTTCTACACAAAAATTTCAGGAAGTTTTTCTATTTTAACCTTTACTCTCCCACTGTTGTATAAAAATAGTTTTGAAAAGCGGAATTAATTCCGTAATTTCATAAGTAAATGTATAAATTTAAAGAATAACATATGTTAATCATTTGATCGACAAAATCTTTCAATTTTTTAAAAATAAATACTCTCAAAGTCATTTGAGTAATCGCTCATTTGAATTTATGCACCTAATCGATTTCGTTGAAAACTTCAGTTAATTTAAATTTAGCACTAGTTATTTTTAGAAATTTTAACAGGCGCATATATTGTGCATAATTAAGTGAGACTTTATTTATTGAAACTCGGCCAATCATGTAGTGTGTATTTGTTTAAATGAAAATGTAATAAAACAACTGTGGTGGTTTGGTACATTTTAAATCAAATGCCATTATGTAGTTGAAAGTTTTTTTAAATATGTATATAATTCGGAAAAAAATGTTTAGAAAAAGTTAAGGTGAAAAACCTTCGACGGCAGTTGGTCAATAGTATATTTTTCTTTCTCAATATTTTTTTATGTAAATAGTTATTTGTTGTTACAAGTAAACAACGGAATGCATTGTGAAATTGGTTGACAATCGCAGGATTTCTGCTACAACAGTTGAGAAATAATCAGAAAATGTTTGTTTATTTAACAATCGCGAGGAAATTAACGCTGCAAGTAAACTTTTTGTATGCAGTTGGCCAACAATGCATTAAATCCATTGTGTCTGCTTGGTGCTGTAATTGCTTATAAAACAGTGGAGTTTTATCGTATTCAACAAATCATAATGTATACATTTGTACCGACAATACATGTCATTTTTTCAACGCTTATATTCTATACGTTCCATTTTAAGGTTCCAAATCATGGTACTTGAAAATGATTAAAAAAGCCGTAAAATAAACAACAACAAAAAAGATGCCTCCATCAAATTTGGTATGAGTCAATGAAAAGTTTATAATCCACCTATATACAATTATAAATGAAGCAATTATAGAATAATATATTCATTTAATTGTTTATATACATTTTTATGCATAATAATAATAATTATTTTATTCTGTTCACTACTTTGTTACAATATATCGCCCACATTTTTTTTTAATCAATAATATGTTTGATAATTTTTAACAAATTTTTAAACTATTTTCTTCCTACCGGTTTTTTGACTTAATATTTTAAATTAAAACAATCGTACGATGAAACTTATTTTGATAGCTCGATTTTAATTTTATAGAAAACTATAAATCACTCTTTCAATTTTCAATATACTGGTATATGTTTCAACAAGGATAAACAGAAAACAAAATTAATTATTGTTTTTTTATTATTATTGCCTTTATTGACAAGTAAATGAATACCAACGCTGACATCTGTGAACGTGTTCTGTAAGATGGGAAGCTTTCTGTCAATCTATAGACACAGTTTTACTACTTTACTTTCAAACTACACTCTATTCTAAATGTCGTACATTTAGAGTAGTAAAATTCTTTTATTATTAAAAAAGTTTTCACAATACTGTTTTTTAGGTTGTGTTTTAAATGTTTTACCAGTCTTTTTTTCAACCGACGGAATCGTAATAATAATAAACGAAATAGTACAAACAACTTCAGTACATTCGGCATTATCCAGTAAAAATAGATCTTATCAATTTAAATATCGCACATAGATTGTTATGTAAGTCTATAATACAATAAAAATTATCCTTAATGATATTATAGATCTTTTTTACACAGCCGAAATGTAATAATTATTGATAAAAATAATTAACATGTATTAACAATTTAAAAGACCATTCTTCTAAGGTGATATAAAATACAGTTCTACCAAATAAATTCGATTGATTATTTATTTTTATTTTCCAATAAGGAACGGAAGAAGGTAAAATTTATTATCTTTACAATATATTATATATAATATATTAAATGCGTAAGTGATATATTACAATTTGTTATATAAACACAGTTGTACGTCTTTTGATATACAGCAAATGTCGATAAAATGCAAATTTATTTTTTTAAATTCAGTTTACTTGACAATAAACAACGCAAAATAAAAATGACGAATACATTACAATGAAGCGGACGATACGACAACACGTTGCTATAGCGCCGTCGCTTTCATTGAAAATAAGGTGAGACCTATTAACGTCAAATAGCAATATCCTACTCTTTATCAATATTCCATAATATTTTTTTTTATGGTACATTTATATTACATTATCGTTAAAAAGTGCAACATGATTTTGAAAGCGAAAGTAGTTCGGCCCTTCGTGGCAATCGTTCATTTATAATACATATAGTATTATTATAAATATGATGTATGATTTTAATCAAGTTTTTATGTTAAATCAAAACAAGAGTACAAAGAATCACCACAATTTATACCCTGTAGCTTCTGAAATGCATTAAAAATTAGTGAAATGTATGAACTTTATAAGGATACAAAGCTCGGACGTTCGGATAATAGTCATCCTACAAACATATACTGACGTTACATTATTTGATCCTATTCCATGAATTACTGCCACGTTTACATTTCGCATCGTTAACGTAATGCTGTGTAACGAATCGTTATCGGCAACGGTTCGTTGATGATCATATTTATCCCCGTTATTACGCGCGTTATAACCGAAAATATTGCAAGTCATTGAACACTTTTATTAAGGGTCACACAGTTAAGTTTGACCTATGATAAAATCCTCTCACTTACGATGATCTTTACACTGAAATAAACCTCTATTGACGTTATAAATAACCTCTTCGGAACACGAACTGTACAAATATTCCTTTTATATTTGGAAACTATTCTCAAAAAAAGTAACAAAAAACACTAAATTTGACCATAATAACCAGTTAAAAATACAGTTTTCAAGCATGTAGACGGACTACTATCAAAGCAAAAAGTATCGAAAATATAAATAAAGGCAGTCCAATACAACTTATTATTTAATGTCTATATTTTGAATTTGAATACTAGACTCATTTTCAAACATTATTAATTTGATTTCTATTTACTTTGTTAAATGTTTTTGTTGCTAGTGTTTGTTTACTTCCAGGAAAATATTCAATACTGAAAATAGCAACAGCCTATTCCTGAATTGTCAAATGTTTTTATTAAACACGGGATATTTTGCTGCCGGCGGTTGTCTAAACGGATAAAAAATCTAATAAAGCTTCTCCGTGTGTATTTTTGTGTTATTATATATTACTAATATAATCACTAATAATTAATGCAAGGGTATGAATTTCAACAAAAATAAGTGACTTACTTAATCATATATCATACAAGTCCTAATAAAGGTGTATTTGGCTTTAAAATTCTTATAAGTTATTAAACATTATAAAGGCTTCATTATTATATACAGGACAACTATAACACTGTAAGTAAAAACCAAACCTAGAACGCAAAAGTTTTATTTAATATCTTTTAATTAATAAGGATTAATGCAAGTTTCATTTTAAATCACTGTGTATTTTGAGTTACAACGGCTTTATAATTTCAAAATATGGTCGATTAATAGATTTATCGATTTTAAATATTGCCAAATCTGCACATTTCATTTGCAGGGTGGCAGTTTTCTTTTGAAGCGGCTGAATGTGACCTCAAAGAAGAGTGCAAAATTTTGATAACTTATAAATGAGTCCCTGGTTATTGAAATTGATATTACTGTACCAAAAAGGTTATACAACTTTCTAATCAATTATTATGTCTAGATAAGATCAAGGCATCTATTTTTGTAGTATTTTCAAAGATATTAAGAGAGAGATAAATGATTTTATATAATCTAACCTGGAGTTACTCCTATTTTTTTTAATAAATCTATATGCTCCAATTGAAATTTAAATAATAAAACTGAAACATATTCACGTAAATATTACTTTAATCGTATATTTATGGCTATAAATGCGAATTTCGTTTTGCAAATTGTAAATTAAAATCGAAATCTAAAATATTTTTTTCGACTTATGCGTGGTCTTACTGAAAACTCTGCCGTTCTGGCTAATATTGGTCTGTATGCCCCTGATAACTACCTAAGAA
>JAGVSQ010005758.1:0-17262 GCA_022683975.1 Rhyacophila evoluta
ACATTTTTTTTTTAGATTTTTGCTTTTTACTTTTACTCACAAAAATGGGTTCTATCTGAATGGTTATATTTTCTCTGAAATGTGACTGCATTATTTTTCGAGAAACGAAAATTAAATATTAAAAAATATTTGACGAGTGAGATTTATTATAACGAATTGTATCGGCTGACAATAGTCTGTAACGGTCTTTTGCACTATCTCAATGTATGTAGTATACATTGTCATTTTTTATTTGTTTTAGGGGAAATTTGCTTCTAGTATTCTCTTTTTGTATCCTTCAATGAGAGTTAGTATCCTTTTATTTCCACTGAATACACCCTGTGCATAGTAAGTACTTGAAGATTTTCCAGGACGTCAGGATCCCACCAGGATTCGGCTTTCCGTATGCATCAGCAGTGTCGTAGATAGTTGAAACTGGGCTGTGCGACTTTAATATTACTCAATGGTTTTCAAACTAAAATTTAATTATTTTATTTAGCTTCACGGTTCGTTTCCGTACACACCACCGCCAGAACATAATTAAATGCTAATTTATTAAAGTAGAAATTTCTTCTATTCTTTTGTGTGAAACAAAAAAGAATATCGAGGTAGTATCATATAAATTAATTACTGCTGTTGTGCATTGCTCGCATTCTAATATTCTTATTCTATCAAAACCCTTTTAATATCGTGCCTCATTGAGAAGAGGAACTTCTGCTTTTTTTAAAGTAAATTTCCTGGAAAATCGTTTATTCGTGAACATACCAGTTAATTGTAACTTTTTTTGTCATGTCTGTAACGTATATCATTTTTGTTTAGTATTAGTAATCTAATAACGCGTTTGAAACAAATCAAATGAAGCCTTAACCAAAAGATTATTGAATATGTACATCCAAATAAATATTAAAAATAGTGTTTCTTCCTTTTCATTTTAATCTAGTAGACATATACGTTCTAATTCGTATTTACATTTCTCTTATTTGTAATTCACGGTTCAAACATTATATTTCTAGCGCATAATTTTAATATTTATGTAATACTTTTGTAATAATTTTTAACTGAATAAAGTTCCGTTTAAATGAATTAGCATTAAATGTATGCAAGATTGTAATTATATTAATTATTTTGAATGCTAGATTTTAGTTATTTAAAAACCACGGTATGTATTTATGTATTTTTCACAAAAATGTGACCAAGCAAAAAAAATCGGCGATGTGCAATTTTGTACTTTTAACATTAAGCTCCAAATTATTTGAAAAATTGTAATCTACAGTGTCAACGAAATTTGAAATCCTGGTAGAACCTTTAAGTATTTTTTGGTTTAAATAAAACTGCCAAACTCTTATCCAAGTTATCATTTCTTTATTTATTATATTTTCTGTCACCATTTTTTATTATAAATGTAATTAAATATAAAGATAAACAAACAAATAAAAATTTAAGCATACATATAGAAGGACAATATATTTTGAAATCTTTTAAAGATATTAAATTCGAAATTATTTAAGACTGGTAAACTTCCATATGTGAGATCACTGTTAGCGACCCGAAAAAAGGATACACCCACGTTTGCAAATCATTTGCTTGCAGATAACCATGGGTTTGATATAGATACTGGAATAAAGCTATTACATATTAATACAGGGAAACACAAACTGTTATATCAAGAAATTTTCGAGACCAATCAAGCACAGCTATTGAAACTTCCATTATTGAATGATCAGCTAGTCGTAATGTTCCCCAATAGTCCATTGCTATATACAAAAACTTATTAGTAAACGTGTGTATAAACAGGTTATTTTAAAATGTTTAAGTATTGTTATATTTCCTAATGATATTTATTATAATTAAATAGGTTAAAACCAATAGATTATTGATTTTTTTTTTTGTTAATTCCAATAAATTAGGGATTTTTTGTTGTCTCCTATAATTATTTTCAGTAGTGATATTTACCAATTTAATACTATAAATAGTAAGTGACAATATAATTTATTGGTAGTATACTATATTCTAAATTATTTAAAATCAATTTCCATCAAGCACCATCAGTCGAAAATCTTAAGTTTACTACATGTTCGCTCACTGCCCACATATAATGTAGTTTGAAGATGTCGAAAGGCAAAACCCGGTCGCCAACAGTGATCTCATATATGGAAGTTTAACAGTCTTAAATAATTTAGAATTTAAAATCAATTTCCATCAAGCACCATCAGTCAAAAATATTAATTCTCTAAAGAAATATTAAAAAAAAAACTCTGATGTTGGAACGCAGCACCAGTGTATTCGACTACAAACAAAGTACTGGAACATATATTCTTAGGTAAATTACGATACGTATCTAAGCTTAAAACTTGTTATTAATATCAATTTATCGTAAAATTTTTTATACAAAATGAAAAATTGGGACTCGGCTGATTCAACTGTAATTTTTATTTTTTCTTTTGAATATGCTCTGTTATATCTTTACACTAACGTATACTTCTAAAAACCCACGTGGGTATAGTTAATTAAATATCTATGAATGGTGATAGACAAGGATGCAATTCAGAAGGAGACGACAACAAAACATTGCACTATTGATCGCGATGCAGAACTGTCAACTGACCCGGTGCATTTTCTGGACGCCTGATATTTTTCATTGCAGTTGGTGCTGACTTAACCTATCCAGTAGGCTGCTTCTATTAATTAGCAAGGGTTCAAACCACAGTTTTTTTCTAAATCATGATGCAATTACATATTATTATCACCTGTTGTATTGTATTGTATTAACGTTATTATTAAAATTTTGGTTATTAGTGCTTACGTAAGGTTTCTTGCATTTTAAAAATGAATTCAGCGAATCACCAATCAATGAAAATATTTTTTTTTTATTACGTCTGATCCGTAAATGGAGTATATGGATCTACGCAACGTGAAAACATGTCGATAGTGTATTAAAAGTTCACCATATGTGGGAATCGAGCGCGCAATTTCCGGATCTGAAGCGTGTAAGCTAATATCTTGGCCTCCGGAGCTACTTTATGTCCCAGCTTGTATTTTATTTCCAGCAAACGTAATATTCTATGAAATATATTTTTTAATAATTCGATTTTAATAACATATCACATCGATACGATTTCAATTTATTACTTTAGTTTTAATTATTCCATGGATTATAAACAAAGATATGAAGGAATTCTAGTGGTTCGATATTATTTAATTGTCTTTTCATTCAGGAGGTATGTATAAGGACCATCATTATATAAAACAATCGTACACTGGCAACAAATTAATATAATAGATAAAACAAAGCCTTAAAGAAATAACTTTAAAAAAGAATACAGTAAAATAAAGCAAGTATTCCAATAGTACCTGGAAAACTTAGTAGTTATCTTATAAATTGAATTTTAAAATCTTTACCTGCCGAAGAGGATTAATTAATAAATGTCCCAGTATTAACTATTAACGCTAATGGGCCAGAAAATGATTTACAAATGTGTATACAAGAGTGCAAATGGACGCTATATAGCAGTGCTCCGAAACCTTTTCTCATCCATGTTATATCAAACTTCTTCCCGAAATTCAGCGTCATAGCATATTTTTAAAATTGTATACACAATTCTTAGTTGGTGAAAGTACATACTTTACAAGAATTAAACCATAGATATAGATTTTATATTATAAAATAACATATTATATATACATATAGTTACTTATTTCATCGCTATAACAATATATAAAATATCGGTTAATTAATGTTATACTTTAACTTATTTTTTGTTTCATTTATTAAGAACATTACAAATTATTGGTTTATTCACAACATGACATATATATAATATTAATAAAACAATTTAAAAAAAGACACTTGGAAAACAATGTAAATATTTGATGGGTTAATCTGCAAACCAGCTAACTCCATCCATAATCGAAAAATCGAGTTTATTCAGCATTCATTTTTCTATTGCACACATAGCGCACATTACTCTAAAAAAATTGAAATGCGTAAAATCACCAGCCAACTTCATGCAGTAGATACACATTCACTAATTTTTTTTTGTTGCTGAACTTTTTGCACGAATGGAGTTTTGGCTTAAGTATGGTCATAAGCGCAATTCTGCACCCTCTCTTATTATCAAAACTGTGAGAAGAAGATCGTTTCCCAAGATACTGGGTTATCGGTGAAGTGATTACCCTTGATAAAAATACCGATGATTGCGAAAACTTCCGTGGTACCACGTAGCTTAGTGTTACGGGAAAGATCTCGGTACTCATCATATTGCAAAAGATAAGATAGCCAATAATTCGTGTCACCAGGGAAAACCAGGCTGGATTTCTACCTGGGTGGTGCGGACAACTTATGTTGCCTTCTTCAGCAAAGTCATGAGCTAAACACCTCGCTGGCATACTGTTTTTGGACTATTAGCAAGCATTCGATAGCCTGCATCCCTTTTCTCTCTGGATGATACCTAAGAGAGTCACAATAATAACATTTCTGCACGAAGGTAGCAAATGCTGCATCAGAGTGGGCGACATAATCACAGAATGGTTCGATGTTTCCACTGGAGTCAGACAAGGATGCGTTTTTATCCTTTATTATTTATGGTGCTGTTTGATTTTATTTTACGAATCTCAATACCATCAGACAGCGGTATAGCTGTTACCCTTACTGAAACTCTGTGATCTCGAATAAGCAGATGACGCTGTAATATTGGAAAACTCCGTTGGAGCTTTTCATCAAATAGTCAACAAGCCATACAAAAATTCTTCTCAAATTAGTTTAAAGGTCAATGCGAAAAAAACGAACTTTATATGCAATCATATCTGTCCAGATCTTGATTATCTCCTGACCAACGATGGACAGAGCATCGAAAATTTCAGATACTTGTAAAGCACATATTACGGAATATAGCACATAACAAAATGAACCTGCTATTCGGATAAGAATAGCTGGGGTAGCCTTCAATTCCATGCGGAATGTCTGGGACTTCAAGCCGTACAAGGTAAAAACTAAATGCCCCCAGTTCAACGTATGCATTCTGTCAGTACTGCTATATGGTTGCGAAACGTGGCATCAAAAAAAGACCCAAACCAATCGTTTTTTAAGCTTTGAGAACAGATGTCCGTGTTGAATTCTGTTGGTACGGTGGTATGACTTCGTTCGAAACGAAGGAATAAGAGAATGAATTTGTAGCCACTATCACTGACGAAGTGAATCTGCGATACTGCACCTGGCTGGGCAACATATTGCGGATGCCTCAAGATAGTCTGACTAGCCTACCTATTCTTTAAGTCAAACGGTTTTCGGCATCCTGGTAGGTCGCTTAATACTATCTACATAATGTATTCGGCGGAGTTACGGGATGCAGGTATGACCTGGGAGGATGCAGAAGTACTGGTGGGCGACAGGAGTTCTTAGAAGAGGCACGTAGTGTCCATATACTCCGCTTAAGAAGTCGATATGGAAGAAGAAAAAAAATAAGGAGTTGGCTGGTTTGAAGATTAAGCAATCGTATGTGTAAAGGAACTGTAAATATTATAAAAGTAAAAGTAAAGAGAGTTTGAAAAAAGAGAGTCTACCAAAAAGTTTTAAAGATCATATTCTAAAAAATTTTACAACAGGAACTTTTTTGAATGAACACAAGTGTGTGGTTTTGCGTTGTTGTTTTTATTAGATTGCGAAAGTTTTTTCTTCTTTCGCCGCGACGGCACATTCAGCATCGGCTCGCGGTACACTGCTCTATTTAACTATAAGTTTTCTTACTCGTTAATATCAATGGGTAAGGAAAAGTAGTGTCTATATTATCTCCATAGTAAACTGTACCACAGATTCAGGGTGGTTCATATCTAATGGTGATTCTTAAAATAGTATGCCTCATTAAAATAAGGAGTCATAGATTTTGGCGCCCAACACACGAAGGGATGAAAATTTTGTATTTGTACTAAATGTACATACTCACACATATTCACATTACAATATACGTGCCGCAAGAATACGCTTATAAGCATAATATGCGTATATAAGTATATTATACTATATATATTCGTTTTCGCCTTAAAATACGAGTTAAGCCATGCGAGAAGTCCACTATACAGTCCTACCCCTGGTCTTCTTTCCACACAAATACCCGCTTTCGTACACCCTACCTCCACACGCGTTCGGACTTCCACTCTTGGAGGCTCGTTTCTAAATGGAGGAGGGGTGTTTTGAAGAGATGTGGACAACAAATCCACTCTAAACAGTTGGTACATAAGTTATAAAATTTGCATATTCAATTTAAGTAATATTTAAAAAAAAATCGATATTCAGAAAGATTCTTTAAACACTAACTGGTGCCGATTGTAATACTAATTACCACTAGAATATATTATACTGTGAAATCTTTTTATTTTGAAATACGGTTAATTACTCTAAATATAAAATTTAATAATATTTTGTTATAACAAATAATGCAATAGTACTTTATTTTATTAATAATATTTTTTTTTTCAAATTCAATTTCAAACTATTTATATACGTCAAATCTTATCATTATGTACAATATGTATATCTGAATAGTGTGTAGAACATAGTTTAGTTTATACAGGTAGGTATTGTAGTTCAGTACAATGAATCTCAACCGGAATATGGTCACTGATCCAATACTTTTGATGCCGAAAGTGCAGAAATGGCTATAAGACTAATCTTCGTGACGATATTCAAAAATTATTTTCATTACTATGCGATAACAACTTTCCTTAGCCGAGACAAAAAAAAGATCGCGATACAATTCCGCACTCGCCGGGAATTTCAAAAAATAAATCAAGATATTATAAAATCAAACTTAACTCCAACACCAGTTTCTTATACATATCTTTAAAATATAATATGATTATCTTTCCTGTACAAAAATATACTATAAATTAATGAGTTATTTTCTCACACTTTAATATTCAGCACAACTGTTTTATCATTTTTATTTTGTTTAGAACATACAGACGTAAAATTCAAACACAGCAATTATTTCAGTGTATTGATTGATAGATTGTAATATTTGATGAACTTTCCAATATTAGATTAATGCGAAACGCATGACTCAACCTTTTCACGTTTTATCCAAAATGAACATCATTGACGAACTGTAAGGGGTACTACGATATCCAAAAGAGGCTGCGGGTGAGTTTCAAAACCGCCCACCTCTCCCCAACTTTGAACGTGCGTTCGATTCAAACGTACTTACGCACCGGCTCAGAACTATAAGATCGTGTGGTCCCGTTTTAATATAAGCCAAAATTCATCGCCTGACCAGTGCGTGTGCTCGAATAAGGGCGAACTTGTTCGTCCACTGTAGCTTAAGATGTTTGGGGCACACTTTGCAATGCAATTGTGTTTGTATGTGTACACATATCTGTGTGCGTGGGGAGCATTTCGGCAAAATTCGCTGCGTGTTTGGCACTACGTAACTATTAGCTATAAATAATGTTATCCCGTACAGTATACGTAGGTATTCATATTATACAGAAAACTTCAAATATAATGTAATTTATGCAATTTTTGATCCATTTCATATGATGCTATCGCAAGAAAAGTATAATATCCATACTTATAGCTCAGTAGTCCAGCTTTAATAAGCTTTTGTTGAATGAAATTTAATCGGGCAACTTATATAAAATATCATTATCGCTATAGGATAAGATTTGTTTAATAATTCATCTTCCCCTATTACCGCTCCCTATGTGGAGCATGTGCCCTCGATATACAGCTTTGATTCACTGTCACCTGTTAGACGCTCCGCATCCTTGCATGACATACCAGCATCCATTAATGTCGGTGAGTACATCATGATATAATATGCAGAGTAACGAACGGAAAAAGAGAAATACAGAATTTTGGCTCCTCGGATGCATCTGTAGTACATGCCCCAAGCTGTTCTAGCTCCACTGCATAACTTTTAATGTAACAGGGGGCTACCCCTTTTGTTTCTTTGTCTTCCTTATTTTTAATAATTAAAAGGCTAAAAAAAAAATGTAGATGGTAAAATAACGCACAGCTATGATTATCATAATTTTTAAATTCTACTAATATCTAAATGCTGTATTCTCAAATGGACACTACGGAAAGCCAATGTAACATAAAATAAATAATAAAGTATCTTTATGCTATCTTGTATATTATATAACAAACGTTAGAAAAATGAACTATCAGAAACTGTAGTTGATACACGATGGTTATGGAAAATATTGATGATATAATATTAAAATTTGCTCTTTTGAAATCGAGGTGCCAATCGAGTGTAAGATTTAGCCGAAAGGTACTGGGGTACGGACTGAGGTAAGCATGTGTGGGATTCCACGTGCGTCTGTCTGCGTATGTAGGGCTAGTAATTTTAGACTTGGATGTAAACTAGACGCGATGCCTGCGAACGGCATCCCACAGTCGACCACGGTGAAATCGCGCACTGGACGCGATCGATAACGCCTATTGTTCCGATTCACTTTAATTGCCTCGCTTAATTACGACAGAAATATCTAACTCCAATAAATAACTTGTAAATTGTCACTACTCAGTGTTTTTTTTTTAATTTTATGATCGGTTTCATTTTGTTTCACATTCACTGCTTTCCCCGTCTTTTTTTCTTAAAAAAAAAAAAAACGATTTTCCAGGCTGTGCCCACAATTATCCATGGAAATATCGGAACCAATATCCAATAGTGAGACATAAATTTTCTAAATTTTAAAAAAGAGTTTTTGACCCACTCACCAACATAGTCCGAGTGTCAGTTTATTATGAGATAATTGCGTATTGGAATCGAGGATACAACGCCAAATGTTTAAAGTTATGATTTAATAGTAAAATAAACTTACAAGATATTTTTTTTTTTGCTTTAGAATTAAATTAAAAACCATTAAAAATATGCTATGGAAATTGATAAAGAGTCGTTTTCAGATTTTTTTGTTGACTACTAGGAAAAATATTTTGAAAGCACTGTATACTAAATACACAATACTATGTGGGTATACTATCAGTGGCGTAGTTACCGAGTAGCATTGGAGCGAACTGCTTAAGGCGCGCGAACCATGGGGGTCATCGAAGGAAGTATAAAATTTTAGTAAAACGAGAAATAGTGGGGAGCGCAACAATTTTACTTGCTCCAGGACGCTGAATGTATACTATGGTACACTAATACAGTATTTTGATCCTCAATATTTTAGAGTAGGTGATACATATTATATATAGAATTAATATAGTACCACAAAACAACCGTATACTAAGCATTAAGAACAGTTGCCTGCGGCGGATTCTGGGGATACGGTGGAATGACATCGTTCGAAATAAGAAGATAAGAGAACGGATCATATAGCCACTTATCACTGACATAGTGAAGCTGGGACGCTGGAACTGGCTCGGCAACATATTGCGGATGCCTCAGAGAGTCTAAATCTGTCCTTCCAATTCTTTAAGCCAACCGGTGGACGGTGCCGAATACTATCTATAGAATGTATTCGGCGGAGTTACGGTAGTATGCAAGAATGTTCGTGGGTGACAGGGATTCTTGGTGGCGGCACACGATATCCATATGCCCCACTTAGGGAGCGGATAGCATCATCTCATCGATGAAAATTTAAATTGATATATGTTCCGAATAATTAAAAAAATCGCTTTTATTATGTCAGCCTTGTCATTGGTGTTCGTTATAAAAATATATTATACTCTATAAACTCTATCACTCTACTTATAATTCTAATTCAATTTCGTCCACAATTTCATTTTGACATACATCACACTATTATAATATACCAATAAAAACTTTCAGTTTTACTTTATATTCTAAAATAACTGTAAAACTAAAACCACCTACTATCTATAGTTATATGCCATGATTGATTACTAAGAAAAATACCTCCAATAAGTTTAGTTTTTACTCGATATTAAAATTCAATTTAACTGTATAAGGTAAATTCTTTTTATTTTAGATTTTATCTATTTCTGAAAATTACTAATTATGTTTTCAGGGAATTTTCGCTTAGTGGGTGTCATTAAATACATTTAACTATACTGATTTATTCATTCCTGAGGTGCGTAGGTCGAGTATTACTTGCATAACCTACGTAATCTTTCTGTCACCCTAGTCGCCAAGAGGTTGCGGGCGCGACTAGCATAAAAAAATTGGTGTCCAATTTCGACATCTGCTGGTTTTAAAACAATCCAAAAATGTAATCCTGGATCCCCACTATGTTGAATTGTCTGACAACCAACTTTTCTAACAAATAATTTCTGAAAACATGTCTTCATACTGCGGAGATGCATACTTTACTTTTGGTAATATCTAATCTTAACAATGTGTAGCTTTGCATGTGTTTCACTTTCGATATGGAAATGGGAAAATCAGCTAATATATTACATAACATCATTATATTCACTTAGAAAATAGACTATATGGACCACAATTTTAAGGTTTATCATGAATGATTCTTCTCACTGAAATTAGTCGTCAGCAAATAGCTCAATCAAGTTCAAACACGCATCCTCTTGACTATTGGAGGGGAAATCTATAATAAATTACAAATTTATAACTAAAACCGTATTTTAGTATGGCTGAATATAGCAGTTTAAAACTGCTGTAACAATTATTAACATATAAAATATGAAAATCAAAAAAGTACTATGTGTCGTAAATTTTATATAATGCCATAACATATTTATTTGAATTATATTTTTGTCGTAGACTTCAAACAGAATAAAACTTGAAACCTATGATATTACAAGCCACACTTATGCTGCATTATGTATCTTAAAACATTCTTTTTTAAATTGCGTTCAACCGAGGACAAAAATTTAATGTCGCATAGAATTAATTAATAATTAAATATTATAAATATTGGATTACCATCTTTTAATTGAGACTGGGGATTGGCAGATCTTTTTTAATTAGCATATATCAAGTCGGTATATATACAGTATTCATATGAATGCACATAAAACATACACACCTAAAAAGATTTATATTCATAGCTATAGCAAGAATTGATTGTCAACCAAAATGTCATACAACATGAAAGTAAATTGGCGAATGCGAAAGTAAATACCGTCACTTCTGTATCCAAGAAAACATAACTTATCGATGTCTTAATCTGAAAATCAGCCAACTCCATTTTTATAAAATATTCAGAAGCAACAAAAAATTTTGATCAATGCGTATAGTAAGTACTGCATGATTTATTTTTTAATTATGAGTGTTATGTAAAAAGTCAAGCTGAATAAAATGGCATCAAAATCGGTTTTTGACCAGAGATGGAGTTAGCTTATTTGATGATTAAGCAATCGATGTATGTTTATTTATTATTTAACGAAATCACGGTAAAATTGATGGGTTTGACGCCAAAGACGCACACAAAGTGTTAAAAATATATTAGTTTATAGTGAAGCGTACATTTAATCAAGTTAAAGAATGGATAATGTATTTTTTTAAACTATGATATTAAACAAATACATTTAATATAGTCGGCAAGAAGTAGTGATTACATTACTTTTTAATCTATCTTATCTACGTACGCAAAATGGATTAATTAAATATTACCATAAGTGCAATTATATTACTAATTTATTTACGTTATTTTGTGATAATTACTTTATTTGGTGAATTTTTAGTTTGACTATGCTCACATTAGTACGCTTTAAACATGAATAATTTATTACAGGTAGATTTTCAAAATTTACAGGAGGTTTTCAAGTATGCGATATTTGTTTTAGCACATACATAATTGCTCAATATTAAACATCCCTTCGTAATTTAGTCTAGATACGTAGGTACGTACTACGTTTGAGAAGTTCCGCTGTAGTCATAGTTAGAAGACCTAAGAGAGAGAAATTGGGAGGTCGGTAACATTTCTCGGTCCCCAATTTGGACACGTCCTTAAATCCAGAAGTATACAATGAAAGGATTACGGACTATTATTGGTTCATAACGAAATAAGATAGCAAGACTTAATTTACACAAAAATAATTAACCCCGGTAACTGGGAGATTAGCGTGCAAGTTTCGGTTCCGGGGATTGCGGGTTCTATTCCTAATAATCCTAACCCAAAGATACCCAACGGTCTGACTAATTGGTAGACAGTCAATTCTTATGAAAATTGACAAGATACGTATTTACATTTCGGAGATCCACATAATATATTTCTGGGATGGACATTTCCAAACCGTGTAGAATGTTGAGGTATATGCTTCTCTTTTGAAGCAGATATGGTAAAAAAATATAACGTGTATAGTGGAAAACAATTTTTTTTTACTATTTCTTAGAATCATACATATTTTAAAAAAATAATTCACCGTATTGTATTCGCCGTATATCAATTAGAAGTTACGAAAATTCCTATCAAACTGCAGCTTTGAATGAGAAATGCTCGTTTTCAACTTTTCCTGGGTAGTAAAAACTAAGCCGTTAGTGCAAAGGACTGAGAATTTTGAATCATCTATATCCTAAATGTAGAGTATTTGAATCTTCATAATGTACTGAAAAACCAACCGTGATTCACTAGGGTTGATTGTCAGTAAATTTTTAAGTCCACCAATAGAAGATAAAAATGCCCTGATTTTTTAATTACCAAATGAGTATTCATATTTTTGACTGATGGTGCTTGATTTTAAATTCTAAATTATTTAAAACTGGTAAACTTCCATATGTGAGATCACTATTAGCGACCCGGGTCTCGCTTGTCGGCATCTTCAGGCTACATTATATGTGGGCAGTGAGCGAACATATAACATCTTTTAAATGTATGTTTTCATAATGAAGGATCACAAAGTATCCAAAATATCATGATTTGAATTATAAGCTCCTTCTTTATCTGCAAGACTATCGCGCTTATAAACAATACATTGATCGTCTTTTCTCTTGTTTTAAATGAAATATATTTTCTATCATCAACAATACACTTAAGTCATCAACTTTTTAGTTTACTTTAGAAATATATATACCTGACCTTTTATAGTACAATGCACTATGATTATAATTATTGAATACTATATGTATATATTTGTAATAATATTTTCTTGTAATATAATATAACAGAAATGTTTTCTTTAGAATTTAGGCAGTCACTAATGTTATGAATAGATTTTGCTGAAATAAATTTATTGAATACTGCCAAATATTACTATGATGTAGAGTGCTAAAAATCATTTGGACACAGCTGCCGCAATAACGAGTCAGTTTTGATAAAATAATTCAACTATTCAAGTTGATCCAACTATCAATGTTTGACTTGTTACACGTTAAAAAGAATTAACACAAGATGGTAGTCATAATCAAGGTCCACCACGAGGGTAATGAATGTTGCGTGAGAATTGGCGATATAAAAACCGAATGGTTTGGGGCCTAAAAATAAATATCAAAAAGATCAATGTGACGTGCAACCGCTCCTCTCATGACTTGGGCTGGACCTTAACAAGTGAGGGACAGGTCGTCGAGATAGTCGATAGCTTCAAATACCTTAGGGTTTACATCCCAGAGGACGGCAGCACGCATAAAGAGCTTGCTATCCGCCTTGCGTTAGCTAGAGCCACGTTTAACTCAATGCGGTCACGCTGGGTGGCGCGGCGGTACTCGGTCCGTACTAGTGTAAGGTGTTCGGTACATGCATACTGCCGGTGCTGCTATACGGTAGTGAATCACTGCACATGACAAATACTGACTCAGAAAAAGCATCTAACGAGCTTTGAGAACAGATGCTCCGCCGGATATTGGAGGTGGAACGACTTCATCAAAAACGCGGAGATAAGAGAGAAGTGGTGCTGGAATTGGCTGGGGCATGTACTACAAATACCTACAAAAAATCTGAATCCTGTTTGTTTACTCTTCCGATCGGTGTGACTCCGTTATCCTGGAAGAGAGACGGGTACCATCCATATGCTATACTCGATGGAACTAAGGGGTATTAGCATAACCTGGAAAGATTTAAGATGGCTGGCGGGTTTCAGAGATTCCCGGAGGCACCACTTGGTACTCATATGCTCTGTATATAGAGAGGATATGCGAGAAGTAGAAGAAGACAATCAAGTGAAACTGTATTTTGATGTTATTCGTAAAATTTTGCAGTGTTTTCAGGTATAAGTTAGTCAAGTTTTCAAGAGCAACTCACAATCAATTATTGATTGTAATATAGTATCCAAATTAAAAAAAATAGCACAATAATTAATCGTGAGACAAATCAAATATTTACTACCCAAATTGCACCGATTAGTATTAGAATATTTTACTGTAAAACTATTATTCACATAAACATACTCCTACATAACATTATAAAGTTCATGCTCAAAGGAAATAGTTTATATACTTTATAACCCAAATAATAAATTACTATCCTGATCAGTTGCATGTTGCACTTTTCGTATTTGAAGGTTTTACTTCTCGCAGAAATATCAAAGAAATAAGTAATTTATTTGTAGAAAAGCTCATGAGTTGTGAAGTAATTGCAGGCTATATGTCCCAGTGTTTATTTCGGTAGACATCTATCATAAGACTAAATAACTTTCACAGATCTATAAACATTTTTATACCAAATAAGGCTTGTCGCTGTTTTTAATTTATTCTTTACATGTATACTAACTTAAAAATAATTTTTAACATCATTGTTATTTTTTTATACACCTTCCGAAATTAAAGACGTAATTCAATATTTTTCTGAGTATATATTCACTGTTTGAAATATTACAGGTTTTACCGGCGCGGAGATACACACTTACCAAGTTACATAAAAAAAACTATCTATCTATTCTATGTACCTAAGAAAAAGGTTTTTTTCAAAGGCTTCATTTTCATCAGAGGATTTTCCAACGCGTCTGGTAAGCGACGCGTGAAAATCTTAAAAATACAAACAATTAAAAATAGACAGCCTTTTCCGCGAGAATGACTATCTTTTTTAACCAAAGAGACCAACTACACCTATAAGGCTTCTATAATCTAAACGGGAGGTCAGTAAAGTTAGAATAGTTTTTATAATATTATATATCATATTAAAAAAATATCCATTAAATTCAATTATTCCGATATTATGAGATTTGATCATTTAGCATTAGATATTTAAACACAGTGCATACTTTCATCGTATTCAGATATTATATAAGACTATCGAAAATTTCACCAATTTTTTTTTTGACGTACGTTTATTTTCTTATAGTATATTTAGAAGCAAATAGAAATAAGCTGCATTACATCGTCATCATAAAAAAAACTAAAACCAAAACGAACAAACTTCGTTTTTTCGTCTCTAAAAGAATGTTCTTCCATGTATTGCCATACAATAGTGACTTTGATACAGGATTAAAAAGACAAACAAACTAAATACAATAGAAATTTGTTTTATGTCAGATTAGAAATAGAAAAACAAATACTAGGACTACCTGACAGACATCGTGAATGAATGTAATCAGTCACGAAAATGAAATTTTTGGTCAATATTTTACCTAAGTTATATTTTAAAAATAATTCATTGAGAGGTGAACCGATTGATTCTTTCAATGAATTTATGATACAAGTGTTTACATTTGTAGCATGCGTGCTAGCAACTACTCTTAAATGTAAACATTGTTTTTGGTCCATGTGATTATGAGGTAATAAATGTTTATATAGGTTACTTTGTAATAATAATGTATATGCATACTATGCAAATGTTATCTATTATTAAATTATTAACTATCCTGTGTGAAAAGTGAATGTTATGCAAGTGAACCACGTAGCTGTTAGACGAACGTAACTTTAGTATAATATTATTAAAGTGAAAACGGCACATAACACAAAGGAGAATGTTGTGGAAACTCGGTACTACGCATCCTGCTAAAGCAGAAATGGTAAACCAATTATTTCCGAAATCCACACTATCATGATTTTTTAAATACTGATTAATACACATTGTTTACTATGTATTTGTAGTATATAGATTTATTGATCTTATCTACAACTTAAACCAATCAAAAATCACTTAAACTATCATTAAAGAGTCATACAAAGTACACAAATAAACATATCATAAGAAATTTAAGAAATTAAAACTAAAATTATTAGAAAAAAAATATTTTTACTTAATAAAAGCCCGTTTTTATAGAGTCGGATAGTATATTTAATTCTAATTTTGTACCATTTAACTCAAAGCTCATGGATACAAGTGAGTAAGCCAGCTTTCTAAAGACCTAAGACTGTTGTTCTTTAAATATTTATGATATAATATAATCGTGTTTTTGTTTTTTACTATTAACAAGCTTAAAAAAAAACAAATGTAACTCACCAAATTTACTTCTTTAGTATATAAAATTAATTTAACTAATTTAAACTAACTATTTATGTCATTATTATTTCATAATTATCAACAAAAAGACATTGATCCTAAAATAATAAGTGTATATAAAAAAATTACTTGATGTCCTATTTGGCTTTTGAATAAATCAAGTATCTTTGAGTTTACATAGTAAAGAAAAATCAAATACAATATTTCCTGGCTGAAAATGTTGACTTTCCATTTCCTACACACACGTCAATTTCTCCTCTTGTACTCGCCACTGGCTTTAAAGGGGTCCACAGAAGGGGGTCACCCAAAAGAGAGCGGAGGAAGAGAGATGAGAACTAGAGCCTTGCTGGGCAAAAGGGAGGCTTCTCCACCACCCCGCATGCGTAGGAAGAATCTCACCCCGTGCGTGATTATTCCACAAGGGCTGTTCAAAACATAATCACCGTCTTCTCATTGATATCAAAAGTTTAATAGATATTACTATTACATCTTCTACAATGAAATAGAGAAAGTACCATAAATACAGGCATTTTTATAATTCTCTAAAAAGATAATCTAATCAAGAAATTTCAATCGATTTAGACATTGGGGTGCATGGTGCTAATTCAACTCTTGCAAAAAATATTTTATTTTCCCTAATTTGGTAAAACTCGAAGTTTTATTTGCCGCATTTTTTCCCTAAATTTTTGTTCTTTTATTTTGGAAGTTATTTCAATTTAATTTTTTTTTAACGGTGGTATATTTTTTACATGGCCAAAAAACGAATTACTAAAATGACACATTACATTATAGATATCGATACTCCACATTTGAGTTTAAATGGAAAATGACCATTCACTTTTAGTTTTTTGAATATTTATAGTTAGTCAATTGCCATTTTCCTTAATTACATATATTATATGTTGAATACTTTATGTTATATATAACAGTTTGTAAAACTACATCGTTTTTTAACCACTTCATCGCCACATGTTCTTAGAAACAGAGCGCCGGTACGCCACGTATTTTACGATCCTATACACCGTATACACGATCCTTTTT
>JAGVSQ010005759.1:0-17262 GCA_022683975.1 Rhyacophila evoluta
GGATTCGAACCCGCATTCCCCAGATTGCTAGGCGCGCACGCTACCAACTACGCTATCGGGGAGACAGTGAATTGTATAGTTAAGGGAATTAAATCCATGACGTCCATACCGAACAGGCTTACCAACTTGATCACTGAAGCAAAATTAATAATTTCATGAAAAATGTTTTGAAACAAACCTCATTAATAGACTCAAAGTTTCTGCATATTATTCAATATTATATAATAATAAATACGACAGTTAAAAAAATTATCGGCAGACATTGTAATTACTAATAATAGTTGTTCGCCTAAAACTATTCGGGAAATTTATCCACGAATAACTCACAGTGAACGAAATAAAAGTGACTAAAAAAACACCGTGTTGTAATTTGTAAAGTTTTTATTTAAATTGTAAAATAATTTAACAAAATAACTTGCAGTAGACTTAGCAATAACTAAGCATTTTAATTGATCATGTGATTCATATTTACTAACACAATTAATTATCTCCCATTCCTTCCTTAGATTATTATAATAAAACTTATTTTAAATTTGACATTTCTGGTTCAGAACATCGCATCTATGTCGTATTATTTTAGACTAGTAGCAAAAGAAAACTCAAATGTGTCACCATTTTGATATATTTCATCAGCTATCTCACAATGCAAGAAACAAATAACTGATAAACATTGTGTTATCCCTCAGAAATTATTTTTAGATGGTAGAAAGATGACATGGAATAATGAAGAATATTTTTAATCACTTATTCTTTAAAACACTTCTTACAAACAGCATCAGAGAAAGAGAGATTCGAAGACCAGCTATCTTATGGCTGAGATATTCCATAGATTGTAAAGTTGTATGTAACTCAGAAAACGCTGTAATAACATATAACATGTAATCTACTATCTGCTACAAGTAGAGGAAGAAGGAGAATATTCACTGTCATATCACTGATAAAATTATTTTAATGTTGAAAGTATGGATTTCGTATGCTTATTATTATTTTTACATTATAATGTAATAAATAACAATAATTTCACATTAAATTATGTGCTAACCCTGTCTACGAGTATCTCTTTTGCTTTTTGCTTGACTCATCATATGTAAATAAAATTCTAAATCGCTCTCTTGCTTAACTTGCACAACGTCCCTGCACATGTTGTTTTCATCAGCCTTACATTTCGGGGCACCATCTATTAAATGCAGCTCGAATCTCTTGCTGCAAACTGGTAAATGTGAATCAGCATTAATTACAAACCGAGAATTTGGACCGACAGATTCACAGGCGCCTACCTTACCGAGTTTGTAACATGTTCCGTTACCGTTCATCGGAGCATACAACTTCATACCGGAATCGAAAGCGAAACCATCATCTGACTGTCGTCTAACTCTTAATCGTTCAATACTCTTTGAAGCTTGTACTTTATGTGTTCCTTCTGAATGATAATCCTCTGGATTTATTTTAATTAAATTTTTATCATATAGCCCAACTGCATCTAACAAGTTTTCTCGTTTGTTTCTAGCTAATAATAAATTTTCCTCAATTTGTCTTTTTTTAACGGCAGTGTTGCCATAGTGAGAAATGTGATGATTGTTGCTGTCTTCCAGATCATCAGTTTGAGAGGATCGCTTCCCTCTGCCCTGAGCCATGCTGTTTTCCGCCATACACAAATCTGCTGTACAAACAGCAAACCCGGTCGCTGTGTCGTGTGTGACTACTTCACCGAATTGGCAAGGCCCCTGTTGGTAATATGAGTGACAACCATTCTGACCCTGAAAATAAAAGAAAAAAAATAATTTTGTATCATGTCTAAGGCCATTTCCGATAGTGTGTTGGTTCACGCGGTTTTCAGAAGAAAACACACGTCGCTCTACATTGACGTTGTCAAAAAATTACAAAATTCAAATATAATATTTTCATACATTCATTAGTGTGACAATGATAATGTAAAAAGAAAAAAAATTAAAACATAAAATGCTGCTGCGTGGTTCATTCTTGGACTAAAAAAATATTTAATAAAGATTTCTTTATAGAGAATTGAATTTACATAGACCAGGGGCGTTCAACCGATGGTGCATGTGCCAATCGTGGCGCATTGAGGATAGGTCAGAAGTAGATTTTAATTTAAGAAGTTAGAACAGGCTTGAAATTAAAGGCGCATCTGAATGTGAAATATGATTGAAATGAAAAAGGTTGATCACCCCTTATATAGACAAAATTTTCCATAGCAAAAAGTTATAATATTACATGAAACAATTTTCACAATAAAATTTATTCAAAAAAATAAATATTATAAAGTGTTTTCAAAAAACAATTTAATAAAAAAACAGTTGATATTTTATCGAAAACACTGTTTGGATTGAATTCGATCTTAATTTCAAAGTGCATTAATTAGCATTTATGTAAATGAACAGATGAATATAATGTTACTTTTCAGTTAGATTATCTAATTTAAAAATTATATTTCTTTAATATTTTTTGTGCGTTATCCACAGAGGGGTAGGTATTTATTTTTTATCTAACTCATGGATTCCCAATATTTTTTAGCCTACCGCCCCCGCTTCGAAAAAAAGAAACTCCTATCTCGCTTTTTTTAACCCGCGTTGATTTCTTTTATAAGGAACCAACGCCCCCCAAATGCTTGCAAAATTATAAGTTTCTCGTTTCTTTAGCTCGCGCAATGTATAATGATTATTTTTTTATTTTAAAACCCCCGCCCCTAGACCTAAACGCCCACCAAATAATTCTGAACTCAGTCTCACCCCCCTATAAGGCTTCAGCGCCCACAGGGAGGGCAATCCCGACCTTTTGGAAACCTATGATCTGACTCATTTGAAAATATCTATTCATCAGCTATGTATGAAAACAAATATGAATAATATATGGTAAACGAGTTGATTTTACTATGAATCAAATAATTTGTTGACGGTTAATTAATTCAGTTATTTATAGATCTTTTAAGAGTATGACGTCTAAGTGTAATGAATCACTTTAGTTGAGTAGGTTGATCTTTTCAAGATCTTCATAAATTAAAGAAATATTTATACACACTATTAGAAATTACGCAATATCGTCGTTTTACGATTGGTTTGTCGAATAGACCAACTGTCAAATGTTCGAGAGATGTAAAACAAACTTCATTTACATTTACCTGTATGTGTTATAACACATACAGGTAAATACCTAAAGCTATTTTTTAAAGCCATATGATTGCTGTATTGTGAAAAGTATATAATATTGTGTCAACTATCTAATTGATTGAAACACGTTTTTTTTTCAAAATTCGCACCATAGATATTTGATAAACCTGTATAGTCTCTATAGAAGCTGTACACTTGATTTTTTTTATTATTTAATTATTTTAAAGTTAAATTTGCAACTGATTTAAAAATATATTACGTTACCATTTCCAGATGAATTTTTAGTCACAGAGGTAGGCACATACGACTAGTCCAGAGATATTAGGTAAATTACCTTGATTAATCCATAGCCACTGTCACACTCGCAGACGCCATCTCCGAATAAATCTATGTTGACCTTCATTCCGTCACCCTGGCAGAGCATCGACTTGATCATCGCCTTGTTGATACACTTACGTGTTGATGGCCACCATATCTATAATATCAATTTATAAAGTGTTAGATACAAAAAAAAAAAAATAGTACTGTCATTAAACTGGTAACACTAAGAGCATGATATTTGAGCAAATTGTTTCCGAGTAGCATTACTGAAAAGTGCTAAGTTATCTACCAAGACCCTTCACTACTCAACATGTTCCTGAATCTGTTATACAGGTTCAGGAACTAGTCTGAATGATTTAAGAACCGGTAGAGGACACTCCCATCGAACTTGATAATCATTTTGCACTTCGCCACTTTTCTACAGCAAAATAACATAATTCACTTTATTAATTTATTTCAAGTGCTATTTAATATAAATTCATATTTTTTACGATAATATGATAATTTGTGTCATATCAATCACACTTTAATAAATTTCAGTAAATTTAAAGTGTGCATTTCGTTATTTTATGTACTCTTGCACGTCTGGCTTGACTTTTGACATTATAAGATAAAATTATTATTTCAATTTTTGTAAAATATAATTTCAAACGTGTCTTTAACAAAATATCAGACTGTGTGAGTCGGAATGGCCAATAAATTTCATACAATTCTGTAAAAACTGTCAGGCTTTGGAAAATAATTATGTATAGTTTCATCCATTATCACTCTCATTATAGTGGTACAAGCTAAGATTTGATTTACCTCTGTCAGGCAGATTTTATTTAGTTATCTCTATTTTAAATGTTTAAACTAAGATTTGAAAATCAAACCAAATGAATATATGATTAAATAATAATAGGTACATTTTATTAGCATTCCATCTTATCCTATAATAAAAATACAAATCTTTTTAAATTTACTACAACATTTTAAGAGTATCTTTGATAAATTTGTTAATAGCTATGTTGGTTCTGGCAAGATTGAATACTTTAATATCGATGGCCCATATATCATTCATGGAACACTTGACGTTTTATTTCAAAATTTCGCGGCACACCGCAAGTAAGAAGTGGCGCCGTGTCGTGGATAGTGGAGAAATGCGTCATGGCACACCCAGCATCGGCACAATAGTATGCCACGGCACAGTGGTTACGAAGGATTGGTTTAGCGCACAAATGTGTTAAGTCCGATTTAGGCATAAGTGAGTTAAGTAAATTTTCCATATCACTCAAGACCATAAAGCTTTAAGATTGGATTTACTCTAATTGAGCAATGCACTTAAAACGTTTGCGCGCTGAATCATCGATATTATCATTTATAGATTCCTGCTAAGTGAAATATTTGAACTAATAAGACATATATGCTTTCAATTACTTACACTAGCTACTATAAAATGATAATGTATGACAACCATATACATATTGATAAAACTGCTTAAAAAGTGAAATTTTGAATTAATATATATTATTTACACATGAATCATAAATTAATTATTAATGAATTAACAAAATATGTTTGTGTGAGTATTCTGAAATATTAATGACGGAATTGACAACCAAGGCTATTATTTAACAAATTGATTAATTAATCTGCAAACCACCAAAATCCACCCAGGGCCAAACAACTGATTATTCAGCCTTCATTTTTCGAACGTACACAATTCACAAAAAAATGAAATCTGTAAAATCATTCGCACACGTCAGACAACTCTGTACAATAACATAGATATTTACCCAAGTTTTTTGTTGCTCTTGAACATATTACACAAATGGAGTTGGCTGGCTTGCATATTCGGTTTACGAAGTGTGACTTTTGACATTACGAATGGCTCATAGATTTCAAGAAACATTTACACTAGTATATAAATGATGGCAAATTGTTTTAATCATGCTCGTTATGATGTTTCAACCGGGTGGTATCATTTCAGCAGTCCACTAGCCACAGTTCGCGGATAATAGAGAGTCCTGTATGCAACGTATTGTGGCCAATGAGTGAATGTTATTAAAAGAGAACCACAGTTGTGGGATTCCTAATCATTTTAATACAACGTATGGGTCAAATAATTGCATATTAAAAATAAATATTACAGTGAGTTTTTTAAAATTCTGGTTCACCGCGTCCGTGTGATAAAAAACTATGACACATTGCTGAAATCGATTGTGTTTTGCACGTACCTAACTATGATATAAAATAAAGTTTTATATCACTAACACTTCAAGGTGGAAAGTATGGATCTTTGTAATTTAAAGTAATGTATACTAGAATATTTGTACGAGGAATAGTTATCTAACCTGA
Source organism: Rhyacophila evoluta (assembly GCA_022683975.1). Lineage (NCBI taxonomy): Eukaryota > Metazoa > Arthropoda > Insecta > Trichoptera > Rhyacophilidae > Rhyacophila > Rhyacophila evoluta. The sequence goes on from JAGVSQ010005759.1 coordinate 5,784, forward strand.
TACTGTTAAATAAATTGGGTATTATTTGTTATTAATAAAATATATATTTATAGTTTATCTTTATTATCTTTGCTAATGCTAATGCTGGGAGAAGGGAGGCGGATAAGTGCAAAACACGAATAATCCGAAATATGGTTAATATATGAATAATTGATAATTTATTATTACCGAAGAATAATTGTTTGCCAGCCCTGGCCAGATATTGCGAATTTCGAGGAAATAAAAAAATAATAATTCGAATTTCAACATTTTTGGAATTTTAAATCTCGAATTTTCTCTCGGAATTACGATATTTTCTGGATTTTTTTTCGGACTCGGATCAAAAATTGGAGTTTTCTCGTTTTTTTAAGTCTCACCCTCTCTCACTCTTGAGATTTCTACTTTCGTACAAGCGTTTATTATTTATCATTCATAATTTTTGTTTTAGTAGTTAGTAGAACGTGTAAAATGTAAATTCAGAATCCGCCTTGAATTTCTTCGAAATTTTAAAACAATTGCAAAATCCGTATTTCATTTTGCAATCCCCTAGGCCCGACCAATCGAAATTGTTCCACGGGCTCTCATATTATACTTTACAGAACTTCCTTCCAGCAATTATGTTTAAAGGTAAATTAAGGTATTTTTTATCATTAAAAAATTCCTGTAACAATTGACAATTAATATAATTTCAAAATATACGAATAATTTTTACTGTTTAGCATAATATTGATTGGACATGTGTGAGAAAGCGTTTTGTTCTGGTCAGTGGCGTAGCTACCGATGATTAGTTGGAGCAAGCTGCTCCGAATCTATACATGTTTTATACAAATGAAAATAAAATCTAAAAGCACACCATGGATGATCATATATAAGCAGGCAGTCTATGACTAAGTATTGAATATGTAAAAATATAAAGGCCAGACAAAGAATCTAATAAATGCAATTTTATTTAAGTATCAGCTTACATCATCCGCTGCAGTGCAGGGCTTCGGCTTGCACACAGGCCTTGGCGAATAGTCTCTGATTTCTTCCGGTCCCGTAGGCTTCTGCAAAACGAGCCAGTTGCCTTTACCGCAATTTTCTTCCAATCCAATCTTTCGGCATTCCCCTCTGTATAATACTTTCTTATCTGCAAAGCAATTCCTTTGAGCAGTGCTAAACTTTCGTAAAACCGTATCACTCGCGGATTGTTTTGCAGTGGTAGCTTCTTCTACTTCTGCGAATGATATAAAATCATCCGCGGCGCGTTTCTTCCTAAGCAAATCTACATCCATATTAACTTTTTCACCGCTTTCTTCTAAATTATCACCTTGGTTTTCCTCCACATTTTCATCTATTTCGTCTGCCGACTCTGTAATATCTTCGTCAAAGACGTCATCGTTACCTAATATTCTTGCGCAGGAAAATTTTCGCCAAAATTTAATCATACAGGCGCATTCCTTTTCCTTTGAGCCGGTCGGATCATAATTAATCTTCATAATGTCTTCAGTATTGCAGGCCGCTTTATACCAGCTGCAAAGGAATCCGTAGCATTTCTCCAAGCCGTCTTTTACTTCTGTATAGTCGTTGTTGGTTTTCATCAAATGATTATAAAAATTGCAAACGTACTTCGTATCTGGACCCTGTCTTATATCATCTGAGATTACTCCGCATTCGTATTCGATAGATTTAAATTTATATCTGTGACCTGATTCTGGACTTATACTATTCGTTTGCACCTGCTTTATGGACATTTTTCTTTCAGGATCTTTGACATATCCTGATTCCCTCATGGCGTTCTTGCCTTCACCTTTGAACGAGTTGCCGGAAAAGGATGTGGGACTCGCAGTAGACACCGCAATCAAAATGGCGACTGTTGACCACAATACAATAAAACTATTTTCCTTCATCGTTAACGGTTGCATTTTATCACAGTTCTTGTCGAAACTGATTCACTTATATTATTCTATAACAGTTTTTTCGATGTCAACACGATTTCTTTTACTTCGATCATTAATGATTTTTTAAAACTATTTTTTAAGACTTTATAAAAACCTATTTGAAGGAACACAATAGATTAGTATTAAATTTAATAAGAATACAGTTTTTGTTACAAGGCCATTTTATAAATGTTTTTTATTCCGACAGATTTTACCGTTTATATTATTAAATACACCATAAACGATGTTTCAGTTACCATTTATTATTATAGTATTACAGTTATTAACGTGTATATATTATGCAAACAGTTTAAATACCTCATATTTTGTAGACTTTGAGTTAAAACGACAAATGTAACAAGCCGATTATTTTTCAGGAGAGCATTTAAACTGAATACCATAGTTTTAGTAAGGTTTTTTGAATATTCTTATGATAACAAGACAAAGATTGTAAAACCTTATATGAACTGAATAGATTTGACAAAAAGTGTTAATTGAGTATGTGTAATTAAAAAATCAATGTGACGTTTACTGTTTTTACAAAAGACCTGGACCATTCTGTTTTCCTGGTAAATTTAATGTTTAGCAGTACGAATTAAATAATTGCCAAAAATAAACAACTTATGTACATTCATGTGATGTTATAATGATATATTATACTAGACAGAGTCATGGTCATTAACATGTATGTACCTACTCATTAACTCACCAACACAGATATTAATTTGCCATATACATGTATAAAAGTACATCATAATAATACATAACGTATGCACTACAGGTTAAGCTGAATATGTACCATTTGTTTGTTTCACTCATTTGACATAATATGTGTGCTGTTATGAAGTTGAAATTATTCGTACTGAGTTTTGAATATAGAATATATAAATGATTAGGGAATAGACAAAGTACAATTCAATTCACAGTAACTTCTAAAGTCATGCAGAGATGCTTCAAATGGGATTCTCTGGTAGACAGGTACGTGGAAAGACATATCTACGATAACATGAGAAGATATAGGAGACAGGGAATCTTGAAAACGCTACATAGCAGCCATGTGGAATATATCCAAAGTAGTAGAGTAGAATAGGAAGACAAGAATTAATGACAACTATCGTATTATATAACAAGAAGAGAATATCTATAAGAGAATCAATATGCCAAAGTCGTGAAATTCGTAATACCTATTAGGTATTGTTTCTGCTCTTCCGACATCTAAAATTTGACTTCTAATGCACCCCCCCCCACCCCGTGATTCGTACGCTTAGATATATGCTCCATATGCTTCCAGGACACGGGAAAATCACATTTCTTGAAATATTATTACAGAGAACAGAAAAAAGTAGTTTACAATAATATTCAATATTCACATGTGACTTAGTAACAAAAAATATGAAATGGCTGTATCCTCGAGTAACGGGAATTAAAGAAATGTTTGGAATCATCGGGAATCATCCTTTAGTCCATAGATTCCCAAAATAGGCTGCCCCCCCTGAAGTCTTCTAGAGGGGGGGGGGGGTAGTGGGTTCAGAAGCATTTAGGGGGTTTTAAGGAGGTCTAGGGTTCGGTGACTTCTTATAAAAGAAATTAGTAATTATACATTACGCGAGATGAAAAAAGGCTCAAGGAGAAATTTGAAAAGAAGGCAATAGGCCAAAACGAGTGATAGCTTATTTCCTAGAAAAAAACTGTCATGGAAACAATGACTCTTTCTAAAAAGTGTCGACAACATAATAAAAAGGGAAACGTGATAAGAATTTAAAAAATATTTTACAAGAAAGAAAGTAATATATTGAATCACTGAAGCAAAAGATTTTTTTAAACAATTCTTAGTAATATGAATTAAGAAACATTAAAATTCATAAAGACCTTATTATATAAAAAATCGATCAAACAAGTCATCTGGCAAGTGAAATAAAAGTGTTGGAAGAAGACTGGTCGGTTATGGTTGCAAATTTCTTTAAGATGAGATAATTATGACTTAAAACCTTTCCATGGATAGTCACAATCAAAACAAAGTTATTAAGTGTGAAATCCTATAACCTAGAAGACGAGAAACATCGAACAATGTTACCAATCAATCATACATTTACCGTAGATTGTCAATTAATTGACATACATATATGTCTTTATTTGTTTCACGCTTTTTTATAATCTGTATTTAGAACGCACCCAATTTAATGCAATTCATTTTAATTACATGATGCCTATTTATAGTTCGTAAATCGTCACTTATGTGTGCTCCGCGGTCGATAAAAACAATAACCTCTTTCCTCAAAAGCAACTTATCTCCTTCGTGAATGATGTATACATATTAATAATAATATTATTAAGTGAGTGACTAATAACCGAAAATAGTAAAAAGTTTTTGCTAGAACTGAACAATATACGGCTTGCAAACTTTAATTCATTTAAGGATTTTTTGGCACGTCACTATATTTATGGGGTAAGTGGTTAATGTTTTTGCGTATTTTACCTGTGATATTCATATTTCTATATTTCTAAGAAGTATTCATAATCCACAAATAAAGATATTTCGCTATTTTTTCCTGAAATTTCCATTTGAAGCCGGAGGTTTTTTTTTCTTTGTTAAATCTAGGCTTCACGCATTGTAAAGTGCGTAGACCTGTTTTGTCGTAAGTAAAAATTACGTAACACTAAAAACGGTAAATTAAGCAACATTGTTCCAACTCGGTTTTTAGATTGTTTTATTGATTACATACACAGGCTCGCTGACTTAGATATACAGTTAAACGATGCAAAATACGTCTTAAAATCGTGTTTAATTCTGAAATCACAATGGAAGATGAAGAACTAAAGTAAATTAAAAGAGATCTGCTTTGGGTGTCAGTACAATCTCCATACGAAAACTATATAAACCTAAAATTTAAGAAATATGTATTTGTTGTTGTTGACATTTACTCAATTGGTTATCTCGTGCGATATATGAAAAATATTGTGAATTAGTAAGATTTAAGCCCAATATTGAAAATAATTTTAGTCAAATACTGTGGGCGTTTGGTTTACAAATTAGTAATGATACAAGCAATTTGACTAACTGGATTTAAATAGGGATAACGTCATTGTTTGGTTTTCCTTTATTGGTTTAGCACTTATAAGGGATAAGGTTATCGGAATTAATTATCTAGAAGGAAATGCTTAGTCGAATAAGCAAATAGGCACTTGGCATATAGAAGGCTACATACTTAAAATCTGACAAAAACGTTTTATATTATTGTAAAAAATGTTAACTGAATTAAATGTAAATTTACCGGGTTTTACAGGGTCAAAAACCTAACCTGCAAAATCGTTCAAGATCCAAACGCATCTTACATCTGCAGGACCGTAATGAACGGCTGAATGTATAAGTTTTCTCGCTTTGATGATATTATAAATTTTATCCATAATATTATAATTTTAAATGCTTTTAAAATTTGTGTGTTTATATGCATTTTTATTTGGTCCCTACATTATGTGAATACTATATTAATTCAAAGCACACATAGCGCATTACGACAAATGCCTCAAAAAATATGACACAAAAGTGTCAAAAACACATTGGATACAGCCCAATATTATGGATAATCACATTAGTATGCTACTGTATATTTTTAAGCCAGATAATATATATATTATACATGTACATACATGCTTTACAGAAGACTAACAATTGAATGAAAACATTGCTGTTCACTGCTTTTATTAATGATAGAACATATTAATTTAACTTTCTCTTCCTAATTCGGACTTCCAAGCTTTGAAATATACCAAATCAAGAAGCTGCTGTTTATTATTTTTGCTTTTATTTCATTTCAATAGCTACATATTCGGTGTTCTGAAGCAAGTTAAGTCCCAGCGCTCTCTTGTTTCTGGCGAAATTTGTTTTAGTTCAAGAAATGATGTGGCCTCCTTCATAAAATTATAGTTTGTCATTTTTAGCTCTGGCGTACTACTATTATGTTATGTCTTCTGTTATCCGTTATAATTTTATGCGCTCCATAATTTGTGCGCCTGGTGCAACTGCTTGACGGTAGCTAATCTACTGATTTTAAAACAATACATTGAATTGCAGACGCCATTGTTTTCTGTCATCCAATCTCGAGCAATATAAATTTTACACGTAAGGTGGGCCCTGCGTCTGTGATATTGTGGTTTCTTAAAGATGTATCATCAAGGTTATTTGACCGCGTCGTCATATTTATATGGCCATTCAAAAAAATAGCGTCTGAGGTAAACAGCGGAGAAGGATAATTAATTACACACGCTATGTTTGAATAAAATAACGTGGAAGATCTTTTTTAACACCGGTAAACCCGTAAATTCACGTCACATCATAAGATAAATTATTTGTTATTTAATCGAAAATAATTATTTTATATTATAATGAACACGCAGATATTTATAAAAACTGACGTAATTTTATTGTCATAAACGAAAAAATAAAAGTGACGAATCAAGGAAATTAATTTCAAATTCATATTTATCAAAATGAATACGTCCTTGATTAAATTTTGAGGTTGAACAAAGGGTCAGATAGCATGTTAAATCTTTATACAGCACAATATTTTCCCCAATTTCAATATTGTTTGCAAGTAAAATATCAGAAATTGACTAGGTTCACATGACCCGCGGCTTTTATAAGCATATAATAATATCTCTATAATTCTATAAATGTCTCAAAGCGGATATGGATTACCGTAAAAATCTACACAGTGGCGTAGCTACCGAGCAGTTGGAGCGAACTACTCCAGGCGCACACATCATGAAGGGGAGGGAGGAATATTATCGGCGGACGCAAGCTTTCTGGTAGGATGTAAAAAAATAAGTTAATGTAAATGTTAAAAAAACGAAAAAGACGCTGAATATGCCACCGTTGACATAATCCAAAAGCGACATTTTTGACAGCTTTAATTATCTTTTGGTATTAATAAATTTTAATGTTATTTCCTCCATTACCTGAGTTAGCATAGTATGCTACTAGGGCATGAAGTGAAACAAAGGTCATGAATTTCTTATTATATCTGTAAAATTATTATTATCGTAGAACTTTACCGTACTTTATCGAATTGAGATAGAGGTCCTAGAACCCTTTATGGAACGGGTCATAGATATATTTATAAATTACAATATGTACGTATGTATTTGTAATATTTGTAAACAAATAAATGCATAGGATGCTACCGAATAGTATGATTACTGCATACCATCCACAAAATTGTGTATTGTTATTATTATTGAAGCCAAGTGATTTCTTAAAAGTTTTAATATATATTTTTGAATATTGCACTTTAATTTATCAACACTTCACACGAATATCCCTGATTAATTGCGTTCACGAAAAATTACCAAAACAAGTTTATTGTGAGTATGTTTATTCTTCGCAAAAATACCTGTTTTAGAATCTAGAAAGCTAATTTTTCTGATTTGTGGTAAAAAGTTTCATGGCGATATAACGATGAAATTATTAGCCATCAAACTTATAGGTACCGTTAATAATATTATAGAATATTGTTTGTGTTTGATGAAAGCGGCACTCTTACGCAACTAACCGATATGTCAATCAAACGAAAATCACGTCTACTCGTCACGGACAAAACTGAACGACTGATTTTGAATTCAAATACTGGGTAATTATCTTGACATTGCTAAATCGCTTCTCATGTAAATATAATTTCAGTGGTCTTCAAAATATGTGACCTCGCAAAATTACTGGTATTATTAGTTCAAAATCTTCTCCTTTATTTTGGCGCAGTGGAGTAATTTGATCTTGAAAATGCCCCCAACAATTATTAGTTTTAGGATGAAACGTATTATTGAGTCGTTAAAACATTGTTAAAATTGAAATTCAAATGTTGGATGCGGTATCAAAAGCTAAGCATCGATCAAAATTGCAAAATATAATGAATTTGAAAGGATCGTGTTTCGTGTAGCTGTAATTTAAAATATTTTTTTCACAAGAATCAGCCACAATCACATCCTTTAAGTACAAAACATTAAACAAGTCAACGACCGGGTATTTAACAGAATTAAATAATACTTAAAACGTTTTATGATTAAAAAAAAAAACGTAATTAATACACGATGGTCAATGGATAAAAAATTGACATAAAGTGTAATAGATTTTCTCAGTATGATCCAATTCTTAATGTTGCCCTTCTCGCGCGCTGAAAATTCTTCAAAAAAGGTTTCTTTGTTTTTTAGGCCACTATAATAAGCACTTTTCTATAAATTTTTATACCATGTTCACTCCTAAAGTGGAGCATATGGATCTAAACAATGTAGAATATATCCACCCCGAAAGTAAACTATGTATATGAATCTTTACAAGTGAAGACGTCTTGACAGATTATTTTTCACGAGAATTGTTTGTCGGACAATTGCTTAGCCCAATGGGCATTCAGTCCTGCATTTTAGATTTTTAAAATACGGCACATGTTTCTACACATATTATTTGTTCACATAACAGTACTTTTGAATAAAATTAAAATATTCATGCTAATTTATCTTTAGCTACCCAGTTTTAGATAAACTGGTTTTAATATACACATTTTTGTTTTAAATTTTCAAAACTCCGCAGACATCCCGATGTTTAATTGCGGGTTTCACATATTTCAGGTAAAACGTATTTTTGTGTGATTATAAGAATTCAACCACATGGTGCGATTGAAATAAAATATAGTTTGTGTACCTACTTTTTAAGGTCAAGCAAGCGGAGTCAAATGGTAAACAATAATGATTTTGAAATAACCGACAGCTCTTGAAGTTCAAAATGCTGCATGCGATTTGACGTTGGTTCGCAAAACTGCCGTGTGTGCGTTTAACTTGATGAACTTCTTCTAGAAATAACGTTACATTATTTAAATCACAAATGACATTAGAAGATGCCATGTTCAAAAATTATATAAATATTTAGTCGTTCATCGTCAAGGTCACATTTATCACAAAGCTGAAGACCCACGCCGCAAGTTCCACAAAAGTAGATAAATATTTTGATTATATTGTAATATTATTGAAATTAATTGCAAAATAAGTCCATTATATCGGAAAACATATGTTCAGTATATAATACGATATATCAAACGTTACCGGAAGAGTTTTACGAATATTTTGTTTAAATAGGTACAATTTTTGGGGTTTCCGATTTTTCTTAGCCCATAAACATTTCTAGTGTATCCGACTTGTTAGGCTGCAGGTATAATAGCAGAGCGACGGTAGCAGAGATGCAAATAGCTATAAATAAGCGAGAGAGCAAGTGAACAAGTTCGGCAGCGCGACAGCCCGTTGTCGTCGTTTTGCCGCCGTCGTTCTGTCGCCGGGGCACATAATCGTAGCTTAGTGCATATAGAAAGGGCGTATCTACTTATGAATTACCACGAATAAAAAGTATTTGGTTCGAGCTACCTGTATGAATATTCATTTGAACATTCGTATGTATTTTAACGAAATACTAGTGTGCTTTTGGTAAAGGTGATATTTAGTTTAATCAATCTGCTAAAAATATTACTCAGTAAACTCGTACCTATGCTTTGCCTTGAATCGGAAATTGTGGTTTACCTTTCTTACTTACTTACAACACTTTAAAAACTGCGTCGTTGTTAGTTCGACTGATCATAACCCATAACCTACGATACAACGCCATAGTTAGAACCTTTCTTCTCCAATTTTAGTATTATTGCAGTTGTGAACGGAACCGATCCATGCCATTGTGCAGGCCGCAATGAGACGCTTGAATTTTATGGGTATCTTTTTTTTATAAACAGATGAAATAAATTTGCCAGTATTTTCTATGTTCAATATATTTCGTAGTCTGCCCGTTAGCGTAGTTGGTAGCGTGCGCGCCCAGCGATTTGGGGAATGCGGGTTCGATTCCCCATCTGTCGTATTTTAAAAATCCGAAAATGCAGGACTGGATGCCCATCGGGTTGAGTATTTGTCTGACAAACAATTCTCGTGAAAAATAACCTGTCAAGTCGTCTTCACATTGCGGAGATCCATCTAACCACTCTTTCGGAGTGGATATCTTCACACTGTGTAGATTCATATGCCCCATCTTGGAAGCGAACATGGTATATATATATGTGTACAATTAACACAAGTTTACGATAAAATACAAGATACTTCTACAAACATTTAGCCTAGAAGATTCTAAAATATTAAAAATGTGCACGTTATAGCATTCTTAATATGTAAATAAAGAGTTCAAAAAACTTTTCGTACAACGGGACCTCCTGTCAACGGCGCGACAGTTATATGGTGAAAAAGCAACATCGCTCTATCTATCTATATAAATAAAAATGTAAATGTTCGTTTGTTCAAAATCTTAAATCTCCGAAAGTTCTTCACCGATTGCTTTGAAATTTTGACACAACAATGCATTCGAATACTATTATCTATATTATAGATGTCACATCTGTGACAGGTTTTTCTATGCTTTTTATGAAAAACAACGCCATTATTTTTAATCAGACTCAGTCAAAGCAACGCGTTACACCTAGTTTAAAATAAATGTAGTATTAATATTATTAAAAAATCAACATAAAAATACTTATACATTTGGTTTTTCGGAAGAATTTTCGTTTAATCTTAATAGCTGTGATAAGAATTCGTATATAGAGTGAAAGTATTGTATATACATACCTACATACAGTATATCTTGTCAACGATATTGTTTTTTTAAGCAGGCGATTACGTGTTAGGTTTTGACATTACAAATTGAACTCACCTTCGCTTGTTAAAATTCCGCCAACACACTTGGCCTGCGTTGAGAAATCAATAAGGAAAATACAGAATTAAATTAAGAAAGTGGATATCTCTAACATTTAAATTAGACGCAGTAAATTATTATCTGCAGTGTAAATAACATGAAATTATAATTTACTTAAGTCGATGTTTTATTCATGGTTTTTGACTAGGAACGGAATAGGTTTATTACTTAACTAATTCTATAGAAACGATTGTAGGATCAGATAAAAACGGTGACAACAAGTTTTCTATATTTTTTTATCGATTATGATCATTTTCTCTACAAAATATTACAACATCAACCGAAATATCATTTACTGGACAAAACTCCATTTGAATTCTTTCACACTTCCGTTAATTCGATTATTCAATTTCAAACTAATCCGATTCGATTCGAAGTTTTCCGAATCCACCCGAAAATTTGTACATGATTATGAATCAAGGTATATATATAATAACATGGTAATATATTGCGCATATAGTATACTGTCTCGTTCTCAGCGAATGACGTCATGTGTATGGTAAGGTTTTGACGTCTATGGCTTTCATACGTAAATTGAGTTGAGAACAACAATATATAAGATATAAATATAAATCTAATAGATAAAAAGTAAATAAATATTCGTGAAAAAGGTTATATGTGCGGTTTATTGGTGTAATAGCACCAATGATAAAAGATTAAAAAGAAACATTAATGAAAGTATCCGGTAATCAGTGAAATTCTTTCGTTTTCCAAAAGAGGAAAACTTTGTAAAGATTTGGATACGAAAGACCGGAAGAAAAGATAAATTTGAAACAGAAACATCAAATATATATATATTTATATATAATAAACATTT
>JAGVSQ010005760.1:0-17262 GCA_022683975.1 Rhyacophila evoluta
CTCCGCATTGGCATGACCACTGGCAGGATAGTCCTGCATTTAGGAATGAAAAACATCTGAAGTTCTCGATTTCTTACGTAGTTATCAGGGGTGTACAGACCAATATTAGCCAGAGCGCCAGAGTAATCAATAAGACCACGCATAAGTAAAAAAAAAATGCGTCGCCAAATACATATTTCTCCTCAGAATATGGCAAAAGAAAAATAAGAACCGTCGACTGCGTGAGATTGAAAAATAAACACTGAGATTCCTAGTCATTATTATGTTTTTTAATACGAATAGTCTGTCTATGCACTTCTTTAAAATGTATTGGTTTGATTTGGTTTATACTGGGGTAACTAAAATAAAATTTTCTTTTCTTGGTTTCTCAGAAAGAAAGATATAAGTACGCCCGTGGACATCATATCGGGAAGTAGTTTGATGGGAAAGAATGAGAAATAAAGGCGGTCGGAATGAGGGGGCGGGCGACGGGTGACTGCGGGGTAACTCCTTCAAATCTAATTTCACCGATCGTCATCGGAAAAGCCGCCCACGAGCCGACGCTGTACATGACGTTGACTCTTCCGCACTCGTAATTGCTTTACATTCTTTTTAATTGACTCTGACGAAACAAAGCAAACACTTCAAACTCAGTTGTGAAAATATACTACCTTTCATAAAATGCCACTAAATTAATACAGCTGATATTGAAGCCAAAATAGTATTAAAGGTCTAAAACTAATGATCGAATATCACGTACATGTTGGTGACCTTGAAAGAGCGCGTATGTATGATTCTGACTCAGTAAGCAAAAACGCAGCTAATGGCAAACAATCATAAATTAAAATAAGTATGAGACATGAAATTCTAAGCATAATTATATGAGAAACTACATAAAAAACTATTTATTTTTAGTACACAAATCATCATGTTTTCTTTATTTTGCAAAAATGGTAAGTTTTTCAAAGCAAGGACACAGTAAAATATGATTTAAAAGTAGAAACAGAGGAGTAGTTGGAGTGAGCTGGTCCCGGCGCACGAATTATTGAGGGCGCAAGTTCTGGTAGTAAAAAAAAAGGGAGCGTGAAAGATGAAAAAGACGAGAAACTTTAATTTTTAGAATAAAGTATACAATTTTAGTAAAACGAGAAACAGTAGAGGGCGCAATAATTTTACTTGCTTCAGGACGCTGAATATGTTGCTCATTTGCTGTATTTTTGCTTAGAACGGTTGCCATGATGTTTTTTTTATCTATGGACTGAGATTTAACCAGCAATAAAAATTTGATAAACTTTCAGCTCCATTAGCTGCATTTTTACTTATTGGGGCAGAATTTCTGTTACTCTACGGCAGTTTATATATAATATATGTTTCCTTACCTTAATTGTATTTATAATTTCAAGTGTTCAAAAGGATGTTAATGGTTGTGCAGAATACTAAATGATATATATATATATTTGACATCAAAAGTCAACTTGATACTAAAAAAAAACTTTGAGAGGACGGTAAATGAAAGCGATAGGACATATTAGTTTTAAAAAATGCCGGGAAATTGATGTTGTAAGTAAATATTTGATTGATTGTTGAGTATTTCAAGTCCCGCCATAATGTTAGTCAACGGAAGGTGCATTTATTTCAAGATGATTTAGTAATAACAAAATTAAAGATGGTAGATGTGGTAAAAGTCGAGTTGATATAAAATATTTTTGAAAAGTCATTTCAATTTTTTGAGAGATGAAATTTTCATATCATTCGCGATAAGATATATCTAACAATTTTAATTTTTACGGATGTACCTCCGTACAAAAAGATATCCAGTAAATAATCGCCCTTAATTCGCCTTGCGTCGACAGATCCGACAACTTTATGGTATCATTGCGATATACTCGCCAAGACCAACGTCTATGTGCAAGCCCCGTCTCGATATCTCAAAGTTTAATTTTCTAGTTTTATGTTGAAAATTTCGCAGTCCTATGGAGAAACAAATCGTCCCTTAATCAGCTTATGGCTCACCGATCTCAATGTTTCTTTTAATATTCATAATCTGCCCACCGAGTTCGATCTCGTCGCGTTTACCGTATCTCGATATTATTTATAAAGACAAAACAAAATTATGAAGCCTCTCTTAATTTAAATTTAATTTGACCGGCCAAATTAAGGGAGTTGAGTGCTCTACCACTGAGCCATAATACAATTATAGTCTCTCGATAGCCAAGAGATTAGTGTACGCGTTTCGGTGTCGCAAGTTCGAATTCCACATCTGCATGATTTTTAAAAAGAGGCTGGACTGAACGCATAATGAGATGAGCCATATACTGTCAACATATTCTTTTGAAAATTATCTGTGAAAATATATGTACTTCGCTTCTAATGGTAGTTGAACTTAATCTAGAATAACTTTTTCACAATACATTAAAAAAAAAAATATGTGAAAGATTTTTATTGAAGATTTTAGGGATTTTTTATGATATAATAAAGAAAAATGTCACCAGTTAAACCAGCAAATAAAGAAATATTTATGCCAGAATTTAAAAATTAATATGTTATTCTGATGATAACAATAATAAATTTATTTCATATCCATTATAAAATGTTCGACAACTGACAGAGGAGTGCAAATAAATGTATATGGCTACTAAAAAAATAATGAAGATTTTAATGAAGTTCGTTAAATTAAGAATCATATTAAATTTAAAAAAATAAAGATTTTAAAATATTGGATGTTCAACTATAACGGATTATAAATTTAAAATATACCTTTAGACTTCTACGAATCTCCGCGGCTGAGTTGTCACTATTTTAAATTCTACGCACACGATGGTTTGAAAGAATAAGCTGTCAGTGTTAATGTCAATAATTTGTCGTTATGTTCGGCTAAATCATTTTATAACTGTTGTCTCGGCTGCTGTTTTATGTACTATATCCTATTTATTTTATTAGAAACCCTTAAATGAATGACATCTGATTCCTTTCTTTAATTTATTATAAGCCAACTAACTAATTTATGAATGTTTTCAATTATGTACTTTTTGTTTTACCAATTTATTAAATGAGCGTGCTTATTCGGGAATGAATCAAGTAATTCGATCTAATTATATTCAACAACAATGAACGGAAGTTATAAATACAGATGGCTTATTCACAGGAATACGGATAAAGGAATATCACTTGATAATGGATAACTATTCGAAAGGGAAAAATGTTGATGAACCATTGGATAGAAGCGCTATACCCATTCCAAACATTCCGGAAAATTTCTTGTGGATGCAGGTATTTTTATGAATACTCTTAAGACTATTTAAATATTTGAAAGACCTAAAATTACTGAAAATATTACTCACTCTATTTGTTTTGGTCTGTAAAAATGATACCACCGATCCCACGAAAATTCAAGAAAAACTCAATCGTGGTTGTTATAACTGTCACTAATTGGATATCATGTAAAAAGGGGATTGTTATTATTAATTATATTTGTAGTATTAATGTGTGTCAATGTTATTTAAGGTAAATGGTGGAAGCAAGCTTCGAGCCTTGTTAGGCCATGCAATGGGTGTCATCGCAGATGGTGGAGCACGCCATGTCATTTGGAGTGGAAGCGGAGCCGGAGCGCCTCGAGCAATTTCTTGTGCAGAAGTTATGAAGAAGGAAACAAAGATGCCTTATCAAATTACAAAAGTGGCATATAGAAAGTTAGTTTCCTTTTAATCAACAGCAATATATTTTGCATACATTAGAGTAACAGTGATTAGCGCACTGGATTTCTTAGATTAAATGAGCTTCGAATTTAAAACCTCTCTTTGGATTACAATTAACATTGTTCTGTCACATGTGTTGACTCATACCAAACGACGTTTACCAAATGTCAAACTGAGAAAAATGCAGTTCTTGTAAATTGTATCTTGTAACAAAACTGAATGCAACATGTGAGATGCTGTTAAATGATAAAATCTGATGGGTACAAAAAGACCTAAAGCTATTCCTTTGATGCAGCATTTAAAAAAATATATTTTTAATTTGGACTTTATATTGTGATGTTTGTATGTGATTTACATATGTAAAATGTAGAGTTTTGTGGGTTTGAAGTATCACCATAATGCAGATTTGCATACTTTATTAAAAATACATATAATGTAATTTTTTCAATGTGTGGACTTAACGTTGTTTGATATCAATCAACACGTATATAACTAAACAAGTTGTAAATTAGTTTGTGGCGTTATTGATAGCATACATTTTGAAGCCAGTATCGTTGCTGACTAATGTTAATTAACAGTAACTCTTGCCATTTTTTTGGGATTTCTTATAAAAAGTCACTATTTGTCTATTTTACAGAAGTGAAGAATTCTGGGAACCGCAGATGGAAGGGCTAGAGCGGCTTGTAGTCAATAGAGAAGTTCCGATTGTTCATATTTTGCTGTCATTTGATCCTCTAGATTCTTCGGAACCTGGGTATGCTTTATTCGAATTTACACCAGAGATAATTGAAAAGAAAATGTTACAAATGAAATTAAATATTTGTGCACTCAACTTTTTGCATTGTTCAGCTAAACCAAAAGATATTTTTGTTGCATTGCTGATAGATGACTAAATAATTTTAATCTGCAGATTAATTCTTTGTGTTATGAGACACCAACATTTAACACTGCTATCGAATATCCCCACACAAATCTTTTCCCTGTCTACACTTATACAAGTATAGATAAAATAATTCCTGAATGTGTAAAATACTGCATTTATGTTTGAATCTGAGATATTCATATATCGCATCTAAGCCTCAAGTAAATCATATCTAATAAATACTCCGGGATTAGGACTTTTATCACTTTATTTTGAGGATTGTTAAAACAAATGAGTGAATAAAAGGAAATATATTATTGTGTTTATGTTTTTACAGCTATCAGTGCGTAAATAACTCAAGTACATTTTGGCAATCGACTACAGTAGAAAGAAAAAAGTTTGACAAAAGAAAAAAATCACCAAAAATATCATCTGACGAAGTGGCATCCATGGGACTGCAATCAGAGAGGAAAGGCAAGAGAAACTTGCAACCTAGGCTGAAGAAAAATGTACCTGCTGAAAAATAAGCTTCATGTTCTTAGTGCCACACTAGTGTAAATCATTAATAAATTTATAAAAAAATTAAACTAATGTGTCATTATTAACACATGCATTTAATTAATGAGCTAAAGATTTCAGAAAAAAAAGAAAGGGGCTGGGAATTCATCTTTATGGTGAAAACATTTTCGGTTGTATTAATACACCAATTTTTGGTTGTATAAATAACTCTGGACATTTGTTTTAATCATCCATTGACTGTTTACTAGGGATTTAAGTCTACAGGTCAACCTCTCACTTGTTTATATAATGAGGATAATTAAGTCTATGGTTACGACTCTTCGATTGGTTCGAGAATAATGCAGGTCATGGCTACCATCAATGTAATTGGCAATTTTTTCAGTTCTTCCAGTCTTCCCTTATTTAAACTTTTTACCATTGAGAGGTAAATGTGAATACTAACTTTATGTTTTGCCACAATAGAAAGTAAAGTTATTTTGGGATATTGGTGAAAAAACACTTTTATATTCAATAGGTTTTATTTAGAAAATGGGAGACAATATTATTATAGATCACCTATCGCCTTAATTCATTCAGAGTGCTGCCCCCTGAAGATAATGTTAGTTTTTCTAAACCAGAAGACAATTCACACAAATGGTTGATTAAGTTGGGAAATGTAATATTTTTGCCTTTGACAATCCACATTCTGATCCTCCATATATAAACTGACAATATCATGTATTTAAATTATGAGAAGTCTTTGTGGTTTATTTTTTTTTAAGGGGACTTCACTATTCACAATCCACATCTTTCACACATATTAATTAGCATTTTTTCAATAGGTACATCGGTTAAATATAATAGAAATACCTCAAGGGTTTTTAAAACTAGCTTAACATTGCTTAAAGTATACTACTTGACTGATGACATGATAAATAAATAGACTAAATATAGTGTTGTAATTGTTAAAATAATTCACCACATTATTACTGAAATAATAGAATATGCTTGTCAATCATTATTAGAAAGGTTTAACACATTAGAATTAAAGAATGGATCATAAAAACTTCATGTTATTTTCTATGGACAAATCCGAGCAGGGTTTACACAAATTATTATTAGTGGTGCCAAATATTATGATAATTAAATTACCCTAGAGTTATCATTTCAACATACTACGGGTGGTTAATTTGGTGGTGAAACCAATAATATGCATTCATTTCTTCATTGAGATTTATAAGAGTTATTTATCATTCAAACAGAATACTAGCTAATCAACCCCAGGGATAATCCAAATGAATACGTAATTTTATTTCAAAACAAATATGCAATTATTGAAAAATTTTAAGAATCAATATAAAAATAAAAAAAAAAACAATTCTTAGATTATTTATTTTGCAGTCACATTATTTTTTACCATCCACAGATGGTGAACACCTCGACCTAAATGTAATTAAATGGTGAACCAGATATAAAATAGAAGTATATGTCCATGTTTGTTTAAATCATGCGGAAAATGATGTATATTATTGCAGTACTAAAATTTATAGAGTTCCAGATATCTGCCACCATCGAAATACATTCAGTCAGCATCCGGCACACTACCAACTTTCAAATTTTTCCGAAAGTTTATAAAAAACAATATCAACTCATTAAAAAATGAATATTGTTATTCAATGTATCAATTTTCTTAAATCAAAGACACATATCCATAGAGCAACAAAAGCGGATGAGTAGACATAACACTATTAATTTAAAGGATTTTATAGCTTAAGCATTTATAATAAGGAAAAAAGGTTATGTAGACGCCATGAGTTTATTTAATTACATGATGAATAGTGAGATAATTTTTAAAGCAATTAAAATAATCAAGACACTATTTTGAACTTGGTATTTCCAGTCTACAGATATTTTGAGTTTCTAATGAATTGAAAAATATGTATAATTTTTTTTTTTGCAAGTATTACTGATTTTTTAAAAATTCTATCAGCGCTGAACCTGCTATTATAAATATAGAGTATTATTTAGTATCAATACAGGGCATGTCTCGAGATACTAGAAACATATTACAGAGAATGATGATTTTATTAGAAACCAAAGATATATAAAGTTCGTGAATAAACTACGCATATCCAATATCCACAAATTTATAAGTTAATTACAACTTTTAAGGTTTCATGTTTCTACTTTCAATTATTACATGATTTATAATTATTGTGTGCATATATATTTAAAATAAACTTAAATTTAGACACATCATCATAAGAAAAAGAAATTTCTAATTTCACTCTTCTATCAAGGATTAAATGTGTATAAATAAATGCTTTGAATATCATAATAAAAATACTTAATTTTTTCTGATAATTATTGTTAAAACACCCTCTCAACAAAGCATTGAAATTCTTCTACACATTTATATGGAAAACGTTACAATTTGGGTGTCAAAAAAACAGTTTTAAAATACACTACTTAAGACTGCAGGAAATACAGTTCTTAACTTTATATCAAATCATTTGTGGTCTGCATTAGAAATTTGTTGTAGACATAACTCATATATTTTGGCAGTTTGGACAGTGAATTTAGACATATTTGACACCCTTAGCTAAATTAATAAAAAACTACATTGTATCGAACACACACAACTAACTGTGCGCTGGATGTGTTATGGTACAATATAATACGTAATGGACTAAGAATACATGTATATCAGACCAATATTCCAAATCATTATGATGTCAATATGTTAGCCACGTCAAATGCGTTACCCAAGTAAGACGTCGATTTACTTAGTAGGCGGAGTCGCATTTGACGGGGCCTCATTTCATGCTTCTGATTCGGCAGGCTGCGTACCCGCCACCAACTCGGTCTGTGGCACGATTGGCACAATCAGATTTATACTCGACATGAGTTTGTACTTTTCCACAAACCGGGTAAATCTGTGGCAGAGGAATGTTTCATCTTCAAATTCATAAAATATTTTACGATGATGGAAGTATGCGTGTGAAAAGATTCGATAGACTCTTCTGCATACTGAGCCGAGTTTCAAAACTGAAGCTTCTTTGATGCTTATCCTGAAACAAGAGTACAGGTATATAATTCAACACAGATATAGGCCATATTAATGTTGAGAATGGATTCAGAGTGGGTATGTGTTTTTCTACAACATACTATGTAATCTTATTTACAAAGATTGACATTTACATACACTTACAAAATGAGAACTTTGCTAATACAAGCAGTACATTAAAGTAAAGTAGGCAAATTTAGTTAAGTTATTGGACGATATCTTATGAAAATGATGACAGAATATTTATATTAATAGAAAACTTTAGATCGAAATAATATCAGCAGGTTCTGTACTATTGGTGAATTTTTAAAACATTTTACCAATTGTTGATGATTTCTCTATCGTTATTAACTTCTTATTTGGTTGCAGGTTCAGTTCTATGTATATTGGATGATAATTGTGACAAATATAATTCCGAATCATCACTCTGAACCCTTTGAGTAGTGTGGACGTACATGTAAGTTCGTGCGCCTAGACATTTTTTTATAAAGGACTACTATTTCTTTTACTATAAATACTAGATGGATCTATCAATGATATGTGAAAGTCATTACAATCAATACAGTCATTACATTTATAAATTGAAAAAAAAATGAGCTTACACTTTTTTGTTTATTATGTTTTGTAAAGAAAAGGAAGATTATTTATATTAATTACTGTTAATAGAAACACATAAATCATATGGGATACCTATGGGTTCAAATTTTGATCTCAAGTGCTCCTTTGATTCCGAAATGGAAGCGGCCATATCTGGTAATGTTATACACATTCTTACCGATTTGAAATAACTTTTCAGTTTATTTTGGTCCTTGTTTAGAAATAGAAGAGCATTCTTTACAAATCAGCATATCCAATTCGATTAATTAAAAAATATTAGTTGAATCAATAGCAGTGAAAGATTTCAGTGTTTAAAATGTGTGCATAAAAAATTAATTCACTAATGAAAAGGTGAAGGGAGAATGAATATTGTCTATTTATGAAGTAGGTTTAATTGAACACAAGACTGTTCCACAATTGATGTTATACAGTAGTTTATAACCAGGTGGGTATTTAATTTTAACCCCCCCCCCTTTTCCATCATATTACAAAAAATATTATTAATATAAATATTTAATATTGGTAGTTTGAATGTCTAAAGTATGTTCATAAGAATTAAAAAAAAGATCAAATACTAGTTAGTAGATACTTTACATCAAAATATTTGTTAATTGTGCTTGTAAAGTAAGTTCCATGTTTAAAAAAGTGGCAGGGTGGTGTCCTAACTCGAATAAAGTGCCAGGGTGGTACCCTAGCCCCATAACACTGCTGATGTTATATGGATTGGGCATAAGATATCTCATTGAAATTACCTGCTAGGGAAATATTTGTTGCTGTTAAGTAAACAAGCAGCCCCATCTAATGTATGCCTAGTGTAGTCAATAGCTGGGCACTCTTTGGGAGTTTTGTGAGCAGCACACAAGAATATCCACTGCTCGGTGGCAGTCATCTGTGTGCATGACTGTGGGAAACATTCTTCCTGAAGGCGGACAGCAAGCCCATTCAGTTCCATACAAAACTGCCTGTAATTGAAATGTACATTTTAACATTAACATTTAAAATTACATTAACAATTCTCAACAAATACTGTCAAACTAATTAATTTCTACTATGTCACAATGATAGCCTAGAGCGGGGTTTCCCAAACAATGTTACGCGACAATTTGGAAAGCTTTTATACACTGTAACAAATTCAAAGATTTTATTACTAGTAAGAATTACCCAAACTAAAAAAATAAACTAAATGTTCCGTTAAAATTTCTGGGTTTGCGAAGTGTTCCATTGCAGAAAGTTTGGGAAACCCTGGCCTAGAAGATAGTGTCTGTGCCTCGATTCCAGAGAATGTGGATCTGCCGGATAATAAAAAACCCAAAAATGCAAGACCGTATTCCTATTAGTTTAAGCAATTGTATAATAACCAGTTCTTGTGAAAAATAATCATCAAAGAGAACTTCTCGTATTTTAGAAAGGCAACAATTAGTTTAAAAATTGGGTTCAGTATTTCTTTGAAGAAATGAAGTGCCATATTGACAATCGACATTGAAACATCGAACTATGCACGTATATATGTGACTATTGCTGCCAACTTATTTCTGTATTTGCAAAAAGGTTTGTGACTAACTTCACACACAGAGAGCGAAACTTCACCTATAACGACTTTTTAAGGGTTAGGTGGTGTGAATCAAAAGAGTTTGCTTCAAAAGCAGTGTTTGAAATTAGTTTCACTTGCTTAAAAATGACAATGGATGACTGACTTATTAAAATTGACAAAGTAACGCAAGCTACCTTTATCTGGAAGTACACAGTACAAAATACATTCATACGCCTGTTACAATGGCAATGCAGTCCAACTACATTAATGTGTGATACATTTGTACAAAGAGGCAGCGACTAGTTCAAATCCAAAGAAATTAATTAATGCACATATACATCACGAATTATCGTACATTAATCATCAGGAAAGCACACATTATATGAATAAAATAAAGTGCCGCCAATATATTTAAAAGTAAATGCATGTTTACCGCAAATGTTCGTATTTCCACACACCCTCATCTTGAACGTCAGGCATGTTTAGCGTAAAGTCATAGTTTGATGGGTCACGACGAATTGTTTGCTGAATATATTGTTGTACCGCAAGTGTGCTGTCCATTTCTTCAAAGGGTTCATCAGGCCAGCGGCAGAAGTCCTGAAAAACATCATTATGAGAATTCAACTGACACATCTAATCTACACTAATAATGGATGTCAAAATGCAAATACTGTTGTTCCGAGGATTTGTACGCAATATCACCGAGAAGTATTTATGCCCGGCGTATACTAATCAATGGAAGACTTACAGTTGCTTTTGTTCCAGGTCTGTTTCTCCTTAGAATTGGAGTACCATCAGCCATCTTCATGTTTTCCGATAATACAAATTTCCTAAATTTTTCACTAATCGAATTTGACTAGAACCGTGGTTTTATATGAAACCTGCGACATCTGGCGATATGAGCTATGAACTGCGAACGAAACGAAATTTGTTGTTGCCATTACTAAAAATATAATATTCGTAGTTGTATGACACGAAAGTGAAGCATCACGTATTTTACAATCTACACAATATTATTTTTAAAACTATGACAACTTAGTTTATCAATAGCCGATTGCGTATATAAAAAGTAAAAATATATAGGAGAAGAATCTACAGAACTTAAAGTTTACTCCAGTATACGCATACTCGTATTAACTACATGTATATATGTTTTTATTGCAGCATTTCGAAATATTAAAATATTGTTTATTGTATGTGAGATAAATTTCAAAAAAACATTATTTGCCTATAAAAATAAAATGAAACCATTGTAATCTATTTTTCCTTCATGATCCTTGTTAAACTTTAAGTATAAGTTATAGAGTATAAAACTATGATTATATAGACATTTTGACAATATTTATTGAGATAGTGCGTTATATTTTGCTACAAGGTATAGTGTCATTTACAACCAAAGTAGCTTAGCTAAATGTCGATCAAAGCTTTAAATTCCATCTCATGAACGGATATATAAAATACTAGTAAATTTAGCTACAATTTGTCATAAGTCAGCATCATGATGATTAATTATTGATTGATAACTCAAGGTTAAGTCTTAGCATTCTCCAAGAACTTCTTCATTCTTTCCGCTGTTTAGTAGTCATGTTTTTAAAATGTTTACATAAGCCATCCTAGTTTATTTGTGCTTACGTGTATAAGTGTATTTGAAATCGTTGTAACACCGAAGGTTCGGCATTCCAATCGACTTGTGGCTGCTTAACGTGTCATTTACGATACAGCCAGCACTGTCAAAAAAGTCATGTAATCTATTCAAGTGTCATGATTCTAATTGCATTTGTACTAATCGCATTTTACTAACCGCGGCAAATATAAAGATACGTTCTTCTTGGAGAGGGTTAGAGGGAAGCACCAGACTGTGGTATCAGTGGCGTAGCTACCGAAGAGTAGTTAGGACAGGTTGGTCCAGGTGGACGAATCAGGACGCAAGTAAAGTAAAATTAGTGCGAAAGGTAAAAAAACAAGAAACCCTGTATCTAAAAGAAAGTAAAATATTGAAAAAAGCACTGTGAGAGGTAAACCAAGGGGAAATTACAAAGGGCGCATCGATTTTACTTGCTTCAAGGGGGTGAATTTGTAGCTACACCACTGTTTATACGCATTTCACCATTTTCTTAAATTGTTGCACCTATCTATCCAGTACTATAATTATCTTAAATATATTTAGTACACGTTTATCGGTCTTAGAGAAAGTCCAGAACTCCAACGTGTACGTTTACACCGGTCCGTTCAGCACATTGTAAACCTTTTATCTCATCATACAATCCTTCATTTAAATTCTACATTTTTACAGTGGGTTCCATTATAATTGAAATACATACTGCACTTATTTCATAAGTCAAATAATGCTTAAATTGTAAGTCTATTTTCGACGTTAGATTAATATATATAGAAAATTAAACTGACAGTAGATTTTATTGATAGAGGTTTCATTTATTTATCATTTTTTGAAAATAATTATAACTGTTATATAAGTGTCTAAATAATTTATCCGATGAGCTGGTGATATGTCATGAAGTGATGATGCATGCTTTTTGAGAAGCGACGTCATCTTTTTAAGGGGAGATGGTTTATTCGCGGAAACTTAGAGATACACTAATAATAGAACAGACCACGCAGGCCTCAGTCATGTAACCAGTCATTTTGAAATCTGCTTATGATCTCGAATCCTACATGCCTCTTTTTCCGACTGATGGAATCTTGGGAATTGCTGGTTACTGGCGAATGATATATGGTCATGGGTCCTGTAAGCATCAGCTCGTGGCTATATGCTTCATACTAGTAATGTATATATATACTTTAATTTTAATGCTAAGCCAAGGTTTGCGGAGTTGTATTGAGTGAAAATTAATATTCGATTTCCAGTCAATAATAAGTACTCAATAAAGACCATCGGTAAATTCGTTTAAAGATGCCAAAACTACCAAAATTTTTAGCGCTATCCACGGTGACGATAAAACTGTTTAAAGATAAATTATCTTGTTGTTTTCTATAAACATTACCATGGCAACCAAAAATTATGTCTTATTTAGCAAAAAAACGTTTGGTAGTTTATGTGTAAGTTAATAAGTATTTATAATAATAAGTGTATAACATAAAATGCCTACGGAGATAAGATAATTATTTCTGACTTTTTTCAGCTGAAATTACGACAACGACATTGTCATTTAACTAACCGCTTGTGCGTAGATTATCAACCTTTTTAAATACTAACATAGGTAAACATGTACATATTTATAATAATCGCCATCCCTTGAAGTTTACCCAATAGCCAAAAAAGTTAACGTGTGTACTTCGGAGCCGGAGACTGCGAGTTGGAATTCAAATATTCAGGATTGGATACCCAGTGGGTTGAGATATTCATTGAAAACCAATTCTTGCGAAAAAAATCTATCAACAATAAGTATTGACAATGAGAAGATCCATATACTCAATTTCTGGAGTGGTCGTCTTCATACTGTTGAGATCCATATGCTATATTTACCGAAAGAAATAGCTATCTATTGAGATCATATCGATTGTAGAAAGGAAGAAAGACGGAACTCTAAGTTTTTTCAAAATGGCTTTTTTTTATAATCACTATATTATATTATACAACTTATTACACGTTCTTCCAAAAGGATATAAGCTGCAAATACCGAATTAGTATCTATATTAGCTTTTAAGTTTGAAAAAAAGATGGTCTGTCAAAATCACAACCATAAAAAAGAACTTCCACTCCATCAATATTATTGGTTTTAATTTATAAATTATTAAATTAATATCAGATTCGATAAATAAAACACCAGTTTTGTTACATTTGTAATTCAAGGCTGTGTTTATTTATTATTTCGACTTTTTTTGATTAACGTTTTTTGTTCACTTGTCAATTTTTTTGTGGGTTGGTTCCTTTTCCTTTCTACAGTAGATATGAGTATCTGCTCGTGCATTGTTATATTTATGTATACATATAATAGTTAAAATCATTTATAGTGTTGGTGGTAACGACAGAAAAGATATTTCATTATTTTCATTGTGAGATAGAAAATCTGAATACATGCACTGAAAAGTAAACATAATATTATTTTTTAGAAATGAAATATAATTCGCAATCAGCTGATTAAAGGCTTTGTGGCATAATGTTTTAATAACGAAACATAAATAGTAACTGGTGAGTTAGCATTTTGATACCAAGGGTTACTAAATAAGGATTTTAAGAAATTAAAGAAGCAAAACTGGATACCCAATGAGTCGAGTAATTTGTTTACAAAGGATTACAACGAAAAAAATGCCAAGATAAGCATTATATTGTAAAGATCTACATTGTCTTGTTTGGTCTCGGATATGGTTACAAAACTGTATGAAATGTAATAATAGTGAATGTAAAATAAAATATTATACAGAAGGTGTTAGGCTATTGTACAATATAATATTTTTAACAGGGCCAAACCGTGCCGTTGGACATATTATTTACTGCACAAAAGCGCCTGAATATGATGGGTGCCTTTATATAAGAAAATTAAATAAATTTACCGGTGTTTTCTACTTGCATTTAGATAATTAACATGAACATTTGATAAAAACTTTTAGGTACTTACAAAAAAAGGTCTAAAAATATGTAAGTGTTATTAAAAGATTAGTAAAAATCTTTAAACAGATGGTTCAAAAAACTTTTACACAAAAGCGCCTCCTACCCACGGCGTGGCACCGATTTTGAAAATATCTTTATATTACTCACGCATTGTCACGTACACATCATATTTTAAATTATATGACAGCATGCGAATCTTTTTTACAGAACATTCTAGAAATATCTCAAATTTTATGTCTTATTTTTTAATTTCGTTCATTGAACCAAGTATTTTCATTTGAATTTCTCAGATTTTCATCATTCTCCATTTACAGAGGGTTAAGCTTCACTGTTTATGAAGCACGTACGTTAATATGTATAGTAGTCGGTATGTAGTAAATTGAGAAACATTATTTACATTATTTTAGTGGTTCTGTAACGAAGATAAGTATTTTCTAAGTGATTCAATTAGTGAAATAGCTTGACGTGTAAATAATAATGATATTTGAATTTACGAATACTGTGCGTGTTTCAAAATACGTAACAGCTTTTTGAATTTATAAAAAAGTTCCATTATTTTCAAATTTGAATTTGGATTTCATTCCCCGGGCAGGAGCGGACGCATGCGCGGTAATCATTTGTTGCGCCAGGTCTGTCCAACGGTCGCCCGCGCGCTCAGGTGGGTCACACAACTTACATACCGCTCAGTTTGAATCGCGCTGTCGAACGACGTGGGGGGACCGGTACAATTCTGACCGATTCTTACGTGCATTAATATTACAAATAATACACACGATACGGCTTGCTAAGGCTTTACTCATTCTCAGGGTCGGAGCAGACAGAGAACAATGAAAGTACACGGCCGTACAGTGGAAAACTTGTGAAAACCTCAACGAGAATACAACTTTAATAAACTTTTAATTACACATTAAAAGTATCTGAAAATTCTTTAGGTATTAAAACGTCGTAAATTTTCATTCTACCGTACAATTATAATTAGTAACTCACGATGTGTCACGGAAATTTCGAATTTGGAATAAGCATCGCAAAGACAAGTCCATAAATGCTAATGGTACGCAAATGAAACGATTTTTGTAGACCACAACATTGGTAAATTTTATAAATAAAATGCGAATATTATCACGAAAAATATGGCGCACATAAATAAATAAAATATAATATATAAATATACACGTATACATTATTTAATTTCGGTAAAATACGTGTATATAAGATTAATTGAAGACTTAGTATTTTGATTTGATAGAAATACGAAACAAATAAATAATGTATGTATATCTTACTGATAAACTAGTTTAATTCATTAAATATTATATTATTAACGTTTTGGTTGTATGTATAAGAACTAGTATTAAAATAAAATAATTTGTTTTTGAGATACAAAATCAATTTCGAAAAATATGACAATCGATTTTTTTGACGTTTTGATTGTGAAAAAACAGTATCAGTACTTTATACTTTAATTAGAAACGGAAAAAAGTTTATTAACTTAAAAGTGATATTTAAAAATAATTACTAATCGATATTATCTTATTGGATCCAATTCAGCTCTGTTTTCCCATGTATCCCACAGTGATCATCGGGTGCGTGGTTGTTTAGTCTCATTTTGTCTTACTCCCAAGCGTGTTTCTTATTTTAGTCTATCTATGTACTTGGATCAAACGCGTTTTAAATTGGCAATATCGTGAAGTTGTTTCTTATAATCTACAACGCATACAGCAATTATTTTTACCGCCATAAAACACTTAACAAAATAATTGAAAACAATTTCCATCAAACACTGGCCTCCGCTCAGTTCGTATTGTATTGAATCTTTACTCAAATAGATTTAGTTTTTTACTTGTGTAGTGATATTGGAAAATTCTGTATATTTCAGTGTAAAATCTACCATACAAATACTGTAATATTGTCAAATAAAACAATTGGAAGCTGCATATGAATATATTTTATCAGTTTGAACTTGAAAAGTGTCGCTTAATATTATATAAATATCAAATACGGTTTATGTAAACATTAGTTGAATATGAGTTTAGTATTATCATGTGTGTTCTAAGTGTAATTTGTCATACCGCATTCGCGTAGTTATTTGATTCGTTTTTGACAATTGTTGTAAAAAAAGTGTTGTGTGAAGTTCTCATTTGTCATCATGGCTACGGAGTGGTTGACGGCTATAGATAAGAGGTAAGGAAATTTAATATTGATTAAACGTTTTTTTTTATTCGCGGAGTGAGAGAGTTTTTTTTGTCGCCAAATTAAAACAAATATACACTCAGTTAATTACTGAGTTTTATACTGAACACAGATAAAGTCACGTTAAATATTTTATAAATATCTTCCCACAAATTTATTCGTTTATGAGACATAGTATTGAATATACCATCCGAAGATGTAAATCAATTATAATTCTTCTAATTAATATTTTCGACTGATGGTGCTTGATGGAAATTGATTTTAAATTCTATA